>JAUPMG010297414.1:0-17087 GCA_031762675.1 Pachysandra terminalis | reverse complement strand
GATTTCCATGTGAATAGTGATTTCATATGATGATTGTATTATTCATACTAGCATGTGAGATTTAGTATGATGTTATGTTTAACATACATATGACTGTGGTATTATATGATGGACTGAAATGCATGAAATGAATTGTATTGTTTTGTATGCATAAAAGTAGATATTGTAGTCTCGTTGGATTTCTCTACTTGGCTTCAACTAATCCTTAACTCTACAGGTAATCGGATTGTTTGAGTCCTGGCTGGCTTCTAGAGATGGTGTTTCAGATACTGTTGCTTTTGAGACTACATGACTTTATTTTATTTAGTTTGATTTTATTTGGTTTGACCCTTAGAGGGGCAGAATTGTAATAGATGTTATTTGGATTACTTTATCATGGGTTAAAGCTCAACTTTGTTTTGGTTGAGCTATGGTTTTAAATTTGAGAAACTTTCACTAGTGTTTATATTCTGTTGAGACTCTGATTCAAGTCGGTAAGGGTTGATATTGTGGCTAGTTATCCCTATCCACGTGGTGGGTCCGAAGGTCAGTTCCTTGGAATCCTCGAAATCCTGTATCTCAGATTTCGGGTGCCACATTGATGTACACTTAGATATTTTATTGGATTGTTGATGACCGAGGGATAGAAAATGGTAGGTTATGAGACTTCATCAGTTAAGGGAGGGGCAGATCCTTTAATGATGGGTTTGCATAAGTTCCTAGGAGATACAAAAGAACTGATTCAAGCGGAAAAAGAGAGGAGACAGAACACACAAGAAGATGGGGATATGAAGCCGAGTGATTGATGAGCTTAATTTCTATCTATTTAAATCACACTTCTAAGCTTTTATTTTATGTTTTCATATATTATTTTTATTAGAATAAAGCCTCATTTACCTCATATTGTGTATTTCTTGTAGGAAGTATCAAACTGGAATAAACAGAGAAAATTAGAAGCAAAAAGGAGAAATCATGGAAGCACTTGCAGTGAAAGTCATTTTCTTGTGTCCCTTAGTTCTACTTTTACTTTCGCCAAGTAAAAAGTCATTTTTAAAGGGCCAAAGCTTCCAAACGTCCCTAGCTTGATTGGTGTTTAAAATTTGAAGAAGAAGAATCCAAAAGAAAGAAGGTTTCTTTTTTTGAGCCTAGGAAAGTTACTATCCAGAATTTCACTGAACAGATCTTGGTATTCTGGTCGTAACTCAATTGGGAAAAGTCCAATTAAGGTGAATTCAATTGCCCTGGAAAGCAGAGAATAATATCTACTATTTTTGTGAATACATGGAGACCCAAATCGACCTTTTTGGAGGCCCAATTGACGCTACAAAATGGAACTCGTGAAATCTCAGGATTTGAGAAAATGAAGGAAAAATTACACATTTTTGAAAAGTTTTAATTTTTCAAAAGAAAAGCAACTATTGGTTGCTAAAAAAGAGGATCTGGAAGGAATCAAGAAGAACTTTTCTCTTGGAGAAAAAAAGGAGAAACGAGCGTGAAGAAAGAAGAGGACGACCGGACCAGCAAGAGGAAGAAGACAATTGAAGGAAGAAGACGATTGGAGAAGGCGAAGATTTCGGATCTTCAACAAATTCTAGATTTTTCTTCTCCTCTTAATTTTTTGCTTTTATTTAAATCTGAGAATTCTTTTCTTTATATTCATGTTCCTGAAGAAGACAATTGATGTTTGTAATTTCATTATGAACTAAGTTCATTTACAAAGGTTTTGATGTAGCGTAGTCATGAGATTTTGAATCCCTTTATTATTGCTATTGAACTTATAATCATTATTTGAGTATTTTATCACTGTTCTTAATCCATTTGAATGCTTGATCACCATTTAAATGTCTTGTTAATTGTATTGAGACCAAGAGGAGATTTACAATGTTAGTTTCTTATGATAAAATACCATATTCTACATGTTAATAGAGATATTTGCATGGTGTATGTAGCTTGCATAAAAACTCATAGAACTTAATGTGCTTGCATGCTTTTAAATTCACATAGAGATATTGTGGGTTATCGTGTGGAAGTAAGTTCATTGGTGCTCGAGAGAGACTTTTGGATAGGTTAGGATTTTTTGCTTTCAAATCGGGTTGTAATTTTCAATAACCGGAGTAAGTAGGATTTGATTGGGATTGACTATGGTGAAATCGAATGCCTTAGTATTTTTAATCAACTGGTTGTACTTGTTATTTATTTTCTTAGTTATTAATTTTAATTATTAGTTAAGTTTTCAAATACCCATCTCACTATTCGATTGTTCAAAAAGAATTTAGAGTAGTAATTTCGGTATTTAGTAACTAAAAATTCCCTGTCGGTTCGACATTCTATTTCATCACTTTATTACTTGCTACGATTTCGTATACTTGCGAAAACGCACATCAAGTTTTTGGTGCCGTTGCCGGGGAATTTATTTGTTTACTAATATTAATACTATCTATTCTCAGTTTTAATTTGGCTTTTGTTTTTAGGTCTCGTTTATGTGACGCTCAAGAAGCGTTGAACTTTTGCCTTTTGACCTCGAAATCAATTGTTCTCTTCGACGTTTAAACAAGGAGAAGCAGCAAGTTTCGACTAACTCACAAGACAAGATGGAAAATCAAATTGAAGAAGAGGAGAATACAAGGGCTTTGAGAGACTATGCCATGCCGTTAGTCATCGGGGCTACTACAAGTATTAGGAGGCCCACTATACAAGCCAACAATTTTGAGATAAAGCTGGCCATCATCCAGATGATTCAATCGACAGTGCAATTCAGTGGCATGCCGAATGATGATCCTAATGATTACATTGCAAATTTCCTAAAAATTTGTGATACTTTCAAGCATAATGGAGTCACCGACTATGCGATTAGATTGAGACTCTTTTCATTATCTCTTCGAGACAAAGAAAATGGTTGGCTCAATTCACTTCCACCGATGACATCACTACATGGGATGGTTTGGCTCAAAAGGTTTTAGCAAAGTTCTTTCCTCCATCAAAAACAGCAAAACTGAGGAATGGTATTACCACCTTTGCTCAATTCGATATGTTGTCTTTATATGAAGCATGGGAGAGATATAAACACTTGCTAAGAAGATTTCCACACAATGGTCTACCCAACTGGTTGCAAGTTCATACTTTCTACAATGGGTTGAATCCAAAGACACAGACAATTGTGGATGCAGCAGCGGGTGGAGCATTGATGGGAAAACCATATGAAGAAGCCAACAATTTGCTTGAGGAAATGGCATCCAACAACTACCAATGGCCATCGGATCGTATGGGACCAAGAAGGACACAGAGAGTTCATGAAATTGATGCTATTAATTCTTTAGCTTCTCAAGTTGCCATGTTATCTAACAAATTTGATAATATTAATGTGAATGCCATCCAAGCAACTCATTTTGTTTGTGAAATTTGTGCAGGGAATCATTCAAGTGTTGATTGTCAAGTTGGAAATCCCTTTGCCATGGGTACATTCGAGCAAGCCAATTATGTGTCAAACTTTCAACGCTCGAACAATCACTATTCCAATGCATATAACCAAGGTTGGCGTAATCATCCAAATTTTTCTTGGAATGGTCCTCAAAATGCAAATAAGCAACCTCAAGCCTTGCAACCTCCCCGGTTTCCAACCTCAAGAAAAGAAGCAGAACATGAAGGAGCTACTTACCAAGTTCATGCAAGACACCAACAAGTTCTTGCAAGACACCAACAAGCACATGCAAGAGGCCAGGACTACTTTCCAGAACCAAGATGCAAGCATCCGGAATCTTGAGCACCAAATGGGAAAATTTTCTAAGCAATTAGCAGAACGATCTCAGGAGCCCCTCCCAAGTGACACAATCACAAATCCAAGGGAGCAAGTTAAAGACATAACACTAAGGAGTGGAAAAGAGCTTGAAGTTCAAAAACAAGCTAAGCAAGTGGGTGAAAAGAAGGAGGAAGTTGAGAAGCATAGCGGAAATGGAAAAACAGTTTTACCTTCTACTTGTAAATCTTCTCCTCCTTATACTCCTCCTATTCTGTTTCCACAAAGATTGAGAAAAAACAAGTTGGATAAGCAGTTTTCTAAATTCCTAGAAGTTTTTAAGAAATTGCATATTAACATCCCTTTTGCAGATGTGCTGGTACAAATGCCTTCTTACGCCAAGTTCATGAAGGAGATATTGTCCAACAAAAGGAAATGGTAGGAGCATGAAACTGTGATGCTGACCGAGGAGTGTACAACAATTTTGCAAAACAAACTTCCACCGAAGCTGAAAGATCCAGGGAGTTTCACTATTCCTTGCACAATTGGAAATTCTCATTTTGATAGAGCATTATGTGATTTAGATGTAAGTATTAATTTAATGCCTTTTTCTATTTTTCAAAAATGGATTGGTGAAGCTAAGGAAATAATCGTATCCCTCCAATTGGCAGATAGGTCCATTAAATACCTGAGAGGAATAGTTGATGATGTTCTTATTAAAGTTGACAAGTTTATCTTTCCTGCAGACTTTATTGTGTTAGATGTGGAGGAAGACTGGGAAATTACACTCATTTTGGGCCGGCCATTCCTAGCTACGGGAAGAACTCTTATCGATGTCATCGGGAAACTCATCCTTAGAGTGCAAGAGGAGCAGATTTTCTTCGATGTTTTCGAAGCTATGAAATATCCCTCCACAAGTGATTCATGCTTTTAGATAGACACTATTGGCAAGTTGGTAGACGAAACTTTCAATGAAGAAAATCCAAGGGAACCACTTGAAGCATGCATTACTCAATCAGGGACTATTCATTCTGAGAACACTAGCATTAGAGAGTGTGCACACTACTTGGAGGCTTCACCACCTTACACTCACAAGAAGAAGCCAAAATTTGAGAATCTTCACAAGAAAGAAGCTTCCCAATAAAAGCTGTTAACTTATGAGCCTCCAAAGCTTGAGCTTAAACCTCTATCTTATCATTTGAAGTATATTTATTTAGGAGTAAACTCTTCTTTGCTAGTAATTATTCCTTCTTCTTTGACAGGGCTTAAAGAAGAGAAATTAATTCGAGTGTTGAGAGCACACAAATCGGCATTGGGGGGTCCATAGCCGACATAAAGGGAATAACTGCTTCAATATGCAAGCACAGAATCCTTATGGAGGAGAGCCACAAGACCACAACTCAACCATAAAAAAGGCTCAATCCAAACATGCAAGAGGTAGTGAGGGCTGAGGTCCTCAAATTTCTTGACGCAGGTATAATCTATCCAATTTCTAATAGTTCGTGGGTAAGTCCGGTTCAAGTAGTACCAAAGAAATGTGGTATTACTATTGTGACGAATGAAACTAATGAACTTATCCCAACAAGAACAGTCACAGGTTGGGGGTGTGCATAGATTATAGAAAACTCAATGATGCCACTCGAAAAGATCATTTTCCATTACCTTTTATTTACCAAATGTTGGAGCGCCTTGTAGGTCATGATTATTATTTCTTTTTAGATGACTATTCGGGATATAATCAAATCCCTATATCACCAAAAGACTAAGAGAAAACCACCTTTACATGTCCTTATGGAACTTTTGCTTATAGGAGAATGCCATTTGGCCTATGCAATGCACCAGCCACTTTTCAACGATGCATGATGGCAATTGTTTTGGACATGGTGGAAAAATTCATTGAAATTTTTATGGATGATTTTTCTGTCTTTGGTTCTTCTTTTTATGCTTGTTTGAATAATTTATCTATGGTTTTGAAAAGATGTGAAGAAACTAACCTTGTACTGAACTGGGAAAAATGTCACTTTATAGTGCAGGAAGGAGTAGTGCTTGGTCATAGGATCTCTTCCAAAGGGATTGAAGTCGATAAGGCTAAGGTGGAGGTTATTGAAAAATTACCCCCCGCCCCTAACAACAGTCAAGGGAGTGAGAAGTTTTCTTGGACATGCGGGGTTTTATCATCGTTTTATTAAAGATTTTTGTAAAATTACTAAACCCCTTTGCAGTCTTTTTGTAAAGGATATGCCTTTTAATTTTTCTGATAACTGTTTGCTGGCATTTAAACTCTTGAAGGAAAAGCTGATTTCAGCCCCCATAATTTGTGTACCGGATTGGGAGCTACCATTTGAGTTAATGTGTGATGCTAGAGATTTTGCATTAGGAGCTGTCTTAGGACAGTGAAAAAACAAATTGTTGCATGTTATTTACTATGCTAGCAGAACCTTAAATGATGCTCAACGTAATTATGCTACAACCGAGAAAGAATTATCTGCTGTAGTTTTTGCTTTTGACATGTTCAGATCATATTTGATTGGTTCTTAGGTTATTGTCTATACTGACCATTCTTCTCTCAAATATTTTCTAGCAAAGAAGAAAGAAAAACCAAGGTTTCTTCGGTGGATTTTGCTTTTGCAAGAGTTTGACTTGGAAATCAAAGATAAAAATGGAACCGAGAATCAAGTAGCTGACCACCTCTCCCGCCTTGAGCTTGACGAAGATGAGGCTACCACATCAATCCCAATCAATGAGGTATTTCCTGATGAACAAATCCTTGCTTTTGCATTAACCAAAGTTACTTGGTATGTAGATTTTGTGAACGACTTAGCTAGCAATGTGGTGAATCCGGAGTTCTCATATCAACAAAAGAAGAAGTTCTTTTCGGATGTAAAGCACTACTTTTGGCAAGATCCTTTCCTCTACAAGCATTGCAGAGATCATATCATTAGGAGATGTGTACCCAAGGAAGAGATGGTGAGCATTTTAAAGCATTGTCATTCACTTGAAGTTGGCGGCCATGTTCGACCAAACAAAACTATAGCTAAGGTGCTACAATCAGGATTTTACTGGCCTTCCCTCTTTAAAGACGCTTTTGCTTTTGTTTCTGCTTGTGATCAATGTCAAAGAAGTGGGAATATTTTCCGAAAAAATGAAATGCCTTTAAACAACATTCTTATAGTTAAATTATTTGATGTTTGGGGTATTGATTTTATAGGACCTTTCCCTTCTTCTTTTTCAAATAAATATATCTTAGTGGCTGTTGATTATGTCTCCAAATGGGTTGAGGCCTTGGCCCTCCCTATTAATGATGCTGAAGTGGTGATGAATTGTTAGAGAAAACAGATTTTCACTGGGTTTGGAACTCCAAGAGCAATAATTAGTGATGGTGGGAAGCACTTTGGAGAGAAGCAACTTGAAGCCCTTTGAGCAAATAAGGTGTTACCCATAGATTTGCCACCCCTTATCATCCATAGACCACTGGTCAAGTTGAGGTTTCAAACCGGGAATTGAAACATATTTTGGAGAAGACGGTAAATTCCTCCCGAAAGGATTTGTCTAAGAAGCTTGATGATGCACTTTGGGTATACCAGACAGCTTTCAAAACACCAATTGGAATGTCTCCATACCGACTTGTCTACGGAAAAGCTTGTCATCTTCTAGTGGAGCTAGAACACAAGGCTTATTGGGCGATTAAAACTTTAAATTTTGATATGGAAGCCGCAGGGAAGAAAAGACTTCTCCAACTTAATGAGATGGATGAATTCCGGCTTGATGCTTATGACAATGCCCGAATTTACAAAGAAAGAACAAAGAAGTGGCATGATAAGATCATTCAAATGAAGGAATTCATGGTTGGTCAGAAAGTGTTACTCTACAATTCTAGATTGAGACTATTTCCAGGAAAGCTTCGTTCCCGTTGGTCCGGTCCTTTCACTGTTGTCAATGTTTATCCTCATGGAGCTGTAGAGATTCATCGTGATACCAAGGGCACCTTCAAAGTAAATGGTCAGAGATTAAAGCCGTTTGTTGATGGAGGCTTCATGCAACACAAGTCTTCCTATTTGCTCAACCCTTTAAGATGAAAAGATTGCACTAACTCAAGCTAATGACTATAACCAAGCGCTTTTTGGGAGGCAACCCAAGTGTTCTTAATTTTTGATTTTTGATTTTTGATTTGTTGTCTTTTCCATTTCGTTTCTTTCAAGCTAATTTCATAAATTTTTCATTTTAGGTTTGGAAAGTGGCGGTTTTTCAAGCTAGTCAAAGTTGCATCCTAAAGTCTACTTTCCTTTGCAAACCCGAGGAGTATTTTTTCTCCCTATCTTTGTTTTATTCCTTGTCTTCAACATTGAGGACAATGTTTGATTTTAGTTTGTGGGTAGGGGAATGGAGAATTTATTTTATTAGATTGATTTTATTTTGTTTTGTTAGAGTGAAAAAAAAAAACCCAGAAAATTGGGCTGAAATCGTCATTCGGTAGAAGTCTCGGTAGCTACCGAATTTTCGATCGGTAGGAGTCTCGGTAACTACCGAGCTCCTACCAAAAATGGTCATTTTGGTGTACTCTCGGGACTTCCTACCGAGATTCGGTAGGAGACCTACCGATACCTCGATAGGATCTCGGTAGCTACCGAATTATTGTTCGGTAGGATAGTCGGTAGCTACTGACTTCCTACCGAAAATGATCATTTTGGTGTACTCTTAGGACTTCCTATCGGGGCTCCGTAGCAAGACCTACCGAGAGTTCAGTAGGATTCTTGGTAGCTACCGAGGTCCAAATGGGATAAATTTTTGGAAAAACATTTCCTAGGGAGTTATGCACATGCCTACATAGTTGGCTTGTGTGCAAAAGACCTAGATATGATTTTTTTTCCGTTTCATTGATCAAAAGCCTATGATAAGAATTTAGTTGAAACTGAGTAAAGATTTTAGAAAATTGTGAATATTGTTTGTGTTTTATGATTAATGATTGTGCTTATCTTATTTCATTTATAATTCTTTGAACACTTTAAGCACATAACCATGATCATTTCAACACATTGCTTACCTAGAGAATGTTTGTGTAGATTATGTAATTTTCATGATCTCACGAAGCTCTAGAACCTGTTAAATTGTCTCTCGAGGCGAAATCCTAGATAATACAATACTAGGAAGATGATTTAGGCCATCTTCGGATTGGTTGATCTTTCTAGCCTTTACCCTTTAAATTTCTATCTCTCTAGTCACCCCTTTGAGCCTTTATTTTCACTAGCTTGTTATCTCATTTAAACCAAAACATCCTTACCCTTTTATCCGGAGACATGTATATCCTTACCCTTCTAGAGAATTCATGTGACATATGTGTCAAGTATAGAGAATTCTAAAGTCTGCAAAGGGAGCTGAAAAAAAGAGAGAGAGAAAACAATTTGTTAAAGCAAGTGAAGTAGAAACTCCACAAGCCAATAACTAAAAGTACAAGTTTGAGGGTTTGCGGTTGCTGAAAAAAAAATATATGAAAGAGGTGTTTCGAATAAAAGAAAAGAAGAGAGAAGTTCTGATGTAAACGATGAAAGGGTGGTTATAAAGTGGAGAAGGATAGGTTTTAATGAAGAAATTGTGGTTTTTGAAAGTAGTTGGATGACATTCTTTATGTGCTACAATGGGATTCTCTATGCTTTGCATCGCGCTTTATTGTTTCTTTAGCTTTGATTATCTTATCTTTTCTTTGATAGCCAATACCCAAGCTTAACATTACAAGCTTAATAAAGACCTATTGATCCTTGGTGTTGTGATTGTCTACATTAGTGGAGAGAGGTTTGAAAAACAGGCATATGAAGTTCGAGAATTTATTCTCATAGAGATCATTATTAAATCACTGGTCTGCACAAACTCATTCGGGTTGCTGGTTATGGTTTGAAATTGGTTATTCACACACACACTCAAAGAGTTCTTGTTGGAATAAGATTTTGTTTCTTGAATTGAGAATGAAACTGTGATGATATTTGAATTTTTCCTTAAGCTATACTCTTTATATAATTTTGTAAAATTAAACCAACAAAAAAAGATCTATTTTTAATCTATTGTTTTCTATTTGCCCGAGGACTAGCAAATGTTAAGTTTGGGGGTGTTTGATGTGCTTAATTTCTATCTATGTAACTTACACTTCTAAGCTTTTATTTTATGTCTTCATATCTTATTTTTATTAGAATAAAGCCTCATTTACCCCACCTTGTGTATTTCTTGTAGGAAGCATCAAACTGGAATAAACAGAGCAAATTAGAAGCAAAGAGAAGAAATCATGGAAGCACTTGCAGTGAAAGTCATTTTCTTGTGTCCCTTAGTTCTACTTTGAATTTTGCCAAGTAAAAAGTCATTTTTAAAGGGTCAAAGCTTCCAAACGTCCCTAGCTTGATTGGTGTTTAAAATTAGAAGAAGTAGAATCCACAAGAAAGAAGGTTTCTATTTTTGATCCAAGGAAAGTTAATGTCCAGAATTTCACTGAACATATCTCGGTATTCTTGCCGTAACTCATTCACGAAAAGTCTAATTAAGGTGGATTTAGTGGCCCTAGAAAGCTGAGAAGAATATCTACAACTTGTGTGAAGACATGGAGGCCCAAATAGACCTTTTTGGAAGCCCAATTTACGCTACAAGATGGAGCTCGTGAAATCTCAGGATTTGAGAAAATGAAGGAATAATTACCTATTTTTGAGGAGTTTTAATTTTTCAAAAGAAAAGCAACTATTGGCTGCTAAAAAAGAGGAAGGAATCAAGAAGAACTTTTCCCTTGGAGAAAAAAAAATGAGAAACGAGCGTGAAGAAGGAAGAGGACGACCGAGCCGGAAAGAGGAAGAAGACGATTGGAAAAGGAGAAGATTTTGGATCTTCAACAAATTCCAGATTTTTCTTATCCTCTTAATTTTCTGCTTTTATTTAAATCTGAGAATTATTTTCTTTATATTCATGTTCTTGTAGAAGACAATGGATGTTTATACTTTCATTATGAACTAATTTCATTTACTAAGTTTTTGATGTAGCCTAGTCATGAGGTTTTGAATCCCTTTATTATTGCTATTGAATTTATAATCATTATTGGATTATTTTATCACTGTTCTTAATCCATTTGAATGCTTGATCACCATTTAAATGTCTTGTTAATTGTATTGAGACCAAGAGGAGATTTACAATGTTAGTTTCTTATGATAAAATACCATATTCTACATGTTAATAGAGATATTTGCATGGTGTATGTAGCTTGCATAAAAACTCATAGAACTTAATGTGCTTGCATGCTTTTAAATTCACATAGAGATATTGTGGGTTATCGTGTGGAAGTAAGTTCATTGGTGCTCGAGAGAGACTTTTGGATAGGTTAGGAGTTTTGCTTTCAAATCGGGTTGTAGTTTTCAATAGTAGGAGTAATTAGGATTTGATTCGGATTGGCTATGGTGAAATCAAATGCCTTAGTATTTTTAATCAACTAGTTATACTTGTTATTTATTTTCTTAGTTATTAATTTTAATTGTTAGTTAAGTTTTCAAATACCCATCTCACTATTCGATTGTCCAAATAGAATTTAGGATAGTAATTTCAGTATTTAGCAACTAAAAATTTCCTGTGGGTTCGACACTCTATTTCATCACTTTATTACTTGCTATGATTTCGTATACTAGCGAAAGTGCACATCAGTGATAGAGGCAAGGGTAAGACTTTTAGTTCAAGTAAGAAAGATAGAGAGAGGAATCTTGAAAAGAAGCGAAAGAATTCAGAGTGG
Source organism: Pachysandra terminalis (assembly GCA_031762675.1). Taxonomy (NCBI): domain Eukaryota; kingdom Viridiplantae; phylum Streptophyta; class Magnoliopsida; order Buxales; family Buxaceae; genus Pachysandra; species Pachysandra terminalis. The sequence continues at coordinate 5,628 of JAUPMG010297414.1, read as the reverse complement.
CTCATGTGTTCCAAGTGTGGGAGGACGGGACACCTCCATCAGTACTGTCTATAGCCATCGAACCAAGACAGAGTGCACGACCAAGAAAAGAGGCAAAAGTTGTAAAGATGTCTAATCTTGTTATTTCTATGGCTCTGATTGTGGCACCACATCAGTTACGATCACGTCGGCCACCTAGGTGCTACAACTGTGGAAATTTAGGACACATACAATGGTATTGTCGACAACCAAAGAAACAAAACAATGAGCAAGGTTCGAGTAATGAAAGATTTTAGAAATGGGAAGAATAGAGGAAGAATGAGAAAATGTTGACTTTGAAGGTGCATAAATCGCACACTTTACTTAACTAAGGATAACTCTATTGCATGAAACTATGCGAATTTAGTTTGTGTATGATGTATGTTTGAATGCGTGCTAAAATTGTGAGTTCTATAAGTGAAGCATAACAGACTTTAGGATTGCATATTCCAGAAACCTAGTATGATTAATTTTGGGGACGAAATTTCCTAAAGGGGGGAAGACTATAGTGCCCCGGATCTGGAAATTTATATTAATAATTAATGAGTGATTAATTACTGGAGCTAGACAAATTGAATTCTAAACTTGGTTGTTTTACACCCCAATTAATCTTAGAAAGATAGAAAGGATTCAAAATACTAGTAATCCTAAGCCTTATATTATCCTTACATCATTTTATATTTATGAGCATGAGGATTAAATACTATGTCAACTTGTTAAGGTAAGTATTGATTTGGGCCAAGTTGTTACTTAATGAAAACATAGGGGTCAAATCATAATTAGTAGGAAGTATTAGAGGATATGGGAGAATTAAACGAAATTGATATGGGTTGAGAATTGAATTAGGCGTGTGAATCATATTTAGGATCAAAGGTAGATTAGTAAGTAATTAAAAATTCAAATTCAAAATAAGGATAAGGAAGTTTCTATTTATATGGAGTTTTATTTGTGAAAGGATCCTTAGTGGGGAAGTTGCCTTATCGATTAGGTTATGGGCGAAGAAGGTTAGGAAGAGATATAGGAACCAATTCGAGTGAAAAAGGAAGTCAGAAAAAGGGGAGTTTTAGCTTGGACGTGAATAGTGTTTTTGGGCTTGGAGGATTAGGGTTTGGGTTTTTAGAGAGAAGAAAAGAAGAGCAAGAGAAACAAAGGAGGCTGAAGCTAGATTTGGAAACGAAGAGGAGGAAGAAGAGAAAATGAGAAGAAATTGATTGATAACCAAATATCTAGAACTAAATAGTATGTCACATTTTCTGTATAGTTCTTATGTGATCCATCTTGAATTTATCGCTTGAATTGCATTTTGTCGTCTAATGGATGAAAGCATGTTATTGTTTGAGTATATTTAACATCTGATGATATTGGAATTGTTCTTGATTTGTATTTTGGATTTATACCGTGTGAGAGTAACATTAAATATTTGATTTATTCCTCGATTTTGTTTGATAATGATTTACTGCATTTTTGAATGTTTTAATGTTGGTTAGAAGCACTAATGATGAATTTCAATGATTCGGATCAGAATAATCTCGGATTGGGTTTTCCAAACCTCAAGAAAAATCCCTAGAATCGTGGCCCGTCAGTAGGTACTGGTACACTGGTGACGTTGCCGACAGTGGGCAAATTTACGTTTAAAAGGACTCGTTGGGAGGCACCGGTACACCGGTGGTGCTACCGATGGAGGTTGTGTTGAGATAATTGGTTGGTTAGTTTAGGGATTTGTGCTATATGAATTTGGTATGGAATTTTGGAATCAAAGTATGGTTTGAAGGCTCTAACCTACTTGCGGAAAATCAACTTTGAGTTCTATAGCACACCTTACCCTATTAACTTGATTGTGGTGTGGACCTTAGGAATCAAAGTGCGGTCTGAAGGCTCTAGCCTACCCACGGGGAATCATCTATGAATTCCACGGCACACCCTACATTATCAACTTGCCTATTGACTTAACCATGAACTAAGGTTGTGAACTCCATGTGCATGATGTTCGGAAAGTGGAACATTACAATGGTTTGGTTTGAATTGTGTGTTTGGAATGGATGTCTGTGATGGCATCCAACAGATTATTCGTGTGTATGGGCGTACGAATAGCTTCCGATGGGTGTTATCACTGGAAGTCCTACTAGTATTGGATTGCTTAGCTTTTCCGGTCAATCGGGTAGTGACATACAGTTCATGATGTAGGATTGATTGGATTGGTTTGTATACACCGCTAGGAAACTTATGATGGCTTCCAGTGGATTATCCGCATGTATAGGCGCGTGGATAGTTTCCAATGGAAATTATCATTGGAGTCTTAAGTTAATAATTACATGCATACTAGGCATATCTGATTATTAAGTGAGCCCGGGAATAGAAAGTCGCGAGATTCCTTGCGAGGTTCCCTAAAGGTTGACTATATACCTGTGGGTTAAAATCCCCGCTTAAACTAGTAAGGATCACTTGCGCGGTTCCTTAAAGTTGACTACACCTATGGGATTGCCCCCATATAAGTATGGGTAGGATTCTTTCGAGGTCCTATATGGTTTACTATACCTATGGAATTGCCCCTTGGACTGAAGGAAACAGTGGAAAGACTACAGGCTATGCATCAGAATACTTATGGACTTATGGACTCTATTCCTTTATATAGACGGCTCCAGAGGTTCGACATATATTGGCCTTCGATGGCATTCGATGCTGCCAAACTACAATTGTCTTGTACAAAATGTCAGGAGCCACCAGACATTACATATCATTTTCTGTCCATGAGTCGACTTACTGGAGGGAACCTTATATTAAATGCCTTCGAGAAGGAACCTACCCCAGGATAGGTTTGAGGCAATTCAGCTCAAACGGAAGGTTATCCGATTCTATATGGAACAAAAAGAACTATATCGGAGGAGCTTCAATGACTCCCTTTTATGTTGCCTGAGCAATCAAGAAATTATTATTGTCCTTCGAGAAGTCCATGGTGGAATATATGGAGCACACAGAGGAAGAAAGAAACTGCATAAAGAACTACAGGATCTTTGATATTATTAACCTACCATGGAGGTTGACACTTCTGACTTTGTGAAGAAATTCGTAAGATGCCAAGTTCGAGAGAACATCCCTCAAAAGCCTCTCAAGGAATGCAATCAATCATTAATCCATGGCCCTTCCATACTTGGGGCTTAGACTTGATTAGACCCATCAATCCTAGTAGGAGGAGGGAACACACTTGGATCATGGTAGCTACGGAATACTTCACCAAATGGATCGAAGCTACCCCACTTAGAAGAGCTAATGGGGCATTTGTAGCTCAATTCATCAAGAACAATATTATCCTTCAATTTGGCATCCCTCGAAGGATCGTCACAGATTTTGGAACTTCCTTCCTTAACGGGCCAGATAGGGAATTGACTACATTCTACTGGATTATTCAGGTTAAATCTTCCCCTTACTATCCTCAAGGGAATGCTCAAGCTGAAGCTTCCGACAAGACTTTGATCAAGATTCATAGCAAAATAGCGTATGACCAACCTTTGCGATGGAACGAATTCTTGCCTCAAGTCTTGTGGGCATACGGGGTGTATAAACACAGGACTACGAATGTTACTCCTTTCTCCCTTGTGTTCGGATCAAAAGCTCTAATTCCAGTAGAACGTCAAGTTGCCTCCACCAGGATCTAGCATGCAAGTGGGGTGAATTGGAATTTTAGAGACTTCACTCTTATACATGCCCATGAGTTGGATAATTTGGTTGAAAAAAGGCAAAAGGCTTTGGAAAGCAATAACATTATCACCTAATTTTGACTTAATCATATAATAAGTTGGTCAAACCCCGGAGTTTCCTAGTTGGTGAGTTAGTCCTTCTAGCAAAATGGCATGTGTGAAGCAATGCTATTGTAGCGACTCGAACCCTAGAAATAATTAAACATAATAATTAAGTGGTGATTAATTAAGATAATTAATAAATGGTAAAATAGGAAGGTGCGTTGGGACATGAAGAAGGGAGGTAGGTTGTAATGACCTAAATCCAACATTTTATATTGCAAAATAATAACAATGATAAAAAAAGGTTTTATAAAAATTATTTGGTATTTTTCCTCAATTAATTTTGTTGAGTTATAAGCTAATTAGACAATTGAGTTGATATTTAAACAAAAATATGTGTTTTGGGGTTTAAGGCATAATTGGAATACATTAAGGGAATTACTTGTAATTTCTAAAAATATAAATTCAAATTTTAACGAGTATGTACGTGGGTGTCGTGGGTTGGAAAGGTGAGAGAAGGAAGGAAAGTTTCCTTATTTCTCTCCCTCACCTACCTTCTCATTGGATGATTATTTGGGAAGTTTCTTTTGTGAGAGAATAAGATTAGAAGTAGGATTGAAATGCTAGATCAGCAGTCCCTTGCTGTGGAGAAGAGGAAGAGGAAACCAAAGGAGAAGAAGGAAGAAGAAGAAGACGAAGAAGAAGAAGAAGAAGAAGAAGAGGAAGAAGAAGAGGAAGAAGAAGAAGAAGATTAGAGCTCTAACCCTAACCTTCATAGTGCGGTGGAGAAGAAGAAGAAGAGGAAAAGAGAAAGAAAGAGGAAAACCTTGTCAATTAGAAATTTGAACAGCAAGAAAGTAACATTTTCTGTATAATCATCATTGAATGGTGTGGTTTTTCTTATGCTTTTAAGAAGGGTTTGTATCTTATACGTGTGATGTGTGATGCATGAATCGATAGTATGTTAGATTGATGATTGGTAGTATAATCCATGAGCTTTGTCTGTGAAAAAGTGTAATTTTGAGGTTGTGTAAGGTTGGGCATGATGCCCTAGAAAATCTGGAAAATTCTAGGCTAAAATAAACCATTGGCAGGTACCGAGCCCACCTACCAAAAGCCCCAATGGTTCTATCTAATCTACCGAGCTTCAACAGCTACTAAGCCACCTACCAAGCTCCTCGGTAGATACTTCGGTAGCTACCAACCCACCTAGTGAGCTCCTTGGCAGATACCTCGGTGCTACCGAGCCACCAACCGAGCTCCATTAGAGTCCAAACTTTGTGGACAAAGGATTGTACAGGTGGCTTCCTCAATGGGTGAAAGTCCCTAAAAGAATGGTGATGTGTGTTCCTTGTGATCAGAGTGAGACTGTGTTGTTATGTGTTTACTTATGTGTATAATGGTGTGTTTCCACCGTGGGTGTAAGTCCCTAAAGGAATGGTACAAGTGACTTCCTCCGTGGGTGCAAGTCCCTAAATGAATGGTTATGTGCTGGACATGTGATACTTATTTATATGGTTATGTGGCCGTAGCATGGTGGGACCATGTGGTGCTTGTTGTGAAACATAGTTAGACTATGTGACCACTGTGATCTCCTTGTTGTGTATCATGGCGAGAGCATGTGTACATTGTGTGATTGTTTGTTTGGAACATGGCGGGACAATGTGGAATCTGTTTAGACATGATGGAATCATGTGGGTAAATCTTAACATAGTGGGACTATGTGGATTATGAACTAATGATGTTATGACTTGATATATTGTCGTTTCCATGTGAACTGTTATCTTACATGATGATTGAAATGTTCATGCTAGTATGTGATATATAGTATGATGACATGATAATACACATATGACTGTGATAGTATGTGCTG
>JAUPMG010297403.1:0-17088 GCA_031762675.1 Pachysandra terminalis | reverse complement strand
CTCTCTCTCTCTCTCTCTCTCTCTCTCTCTCTCTCTCTCTCTCTCTCTCTCTCACACACACACACACACACACACATTGTATCAAATAGAATTTACTTCATGTTATTCAAGAAAATTGTAAAAATTAAGAAAACCTTCCTGCTTCACAATCCACATAAAAGAATTAAATAAAAACCCTAACAATCTGAAAATGGAAACGATTAAACATACGTCCGTATGAAACCCTAGAACGACATGCCGGAGCTCCACAATCTCTAATCGCGGGTCTAAAAGAAAGACTAACAGACACGAGAGAGAGAGAGAGAGAGAGAGAGAGAGAGAGAGAGAGAGAGAGAGAGAGAGAGAGATTTGTTGCGATTCTTTACACAGTAATGATGTAGCTTAAACAGAGAACATATGGATTGTAATCAAACGATCATTTCTTACGTGATTTAACCCGATGACTGGATGATTTCCACGCAAGCGGCAAATGATGGTGAGGATGATGATCCATTGCTTTCGTTCGGAAGGAATATTACCACGTCCGTTGTTTGGCAATGAAGGTTCCTCTCTGCTAATAAAGATATGGGAATGGAAACTAGAAGACCAGAGTCAAGACGATGAAAAAAAATTGCGCGCTGCTTTAGTATTTAAACGGTTCTGATTTTGCACTTGTAATGCTCAGGAGTAGCCATGATAGCGTAATGACTACGCAGCCTAATACTGGCCATATTTTAACCAAGGAAAAATAAATATAACGGGCCTGGGCCTGCCTTTTTTGCTACCAACAATACATCTCGGATCCAACTAATCCTGGGAGGACAAGTTTAAAAGCCCATTAAAAGCGGTCGCAACTTGAGCTTATCATTAGGGTTGTAAACGAGCCGAGCCGAGATTTTCCCAGCTCAGCTCAGGCTCGTAAATCTCTAGTTGGGCTCAGGCTCGGTTCGGGCTCATTAAAAAATTTTAGGCTCCGAGCCAAGTCGAGTTTACCACACTCGGCTCAGGCTCTCAAAAGCTCGGTTCGTAAAAAAGTTTAGATTAAAACAAATGTATTAATATTATAATTGATTATTATTATTATATGTAATATAATATGTTAACACCTAATATTAGTACATAATATAAGATATAGGAATATGAACATATACTCTCATATACAAACCAAGCCGAGCCTACCCAAATTCGGTTCAAGCTCATTAACATAATGGGCTTTTTTTCCGGGCTCGGGCTTGGCTCACAAATCTAATTGTAGAGCTCAAGCTTGGCTCATATGAGCCAAGCTAGCGCAGCTTGTTGACAGCCCTACTTATCATGGGATTTGATGAGCCAATGTTTTTTACCTACAAAACCTATCCCATGCCACCTTGTAACTAGGGATGTAGAAACGGGTCTGTTGTGCCGGCCCAATGCGATAAGTTTTATGTCCTTCGTACCATGACTAATTTTAGGCCCTCAGGTCTAACATGGCACAGGACACGATTATTATTATACTGGGTGGAGTCGAGTTTAGTGCTTCATTTGCCTATAAGGCCTATTGTGTTGGGCGGTTCCCCAAGTCCGACACACCACTATAAGGCCTATTGTGTTGTTTCGTGCTTTGTCTAGGCACAAACCAAATCGTGTTGCGCCGGACGTGCAGCCCAACCTATCTATACATCCCTACTTGTAACATGAGCAACCACCTGCCTAAACGTGCCTGTTTTAGGTGGCTACGTGTATTGGCCACAGCTTATAAGATCCTATCTCACCTAAAAGGCTTGGAATCGACAATGTTAACTAAATAAATGAGAAGCTGCATACCGAGAAAGTTGTTGGATCCAGCAGAGGTAGCAAAAAATGCAATTCAATACCTTTAAGAGTTTGAGTTTACAAATAATAAAATAGAGGTAACAAAGAAAAAAAGCTTGGATTAGTAAATGGGCACCTCCAAATCTACCTTTTGTTAAAATGAATGTTGATGAGACCATTTCAAAATAAAAAAAAAATGTAGTAAGAGTGAGAATTATTATTCAAAACGAGACGGAGGCTTTGGCTGCCAATCAAAAATCGTAAAGGATGTATATCGTGCTGATCATGTTGAGTTGCTTGTAGCTCTTGATCATGAAGGTGTTAAATTTGCAAGAAAAATTGGTTTTCAAGAAGTACACTTAAAATGAGATTCGATTTCAACGATTGAGATGTTGTCTTTCACAGAAGGATACTCCAAATCCACCTCTTTTACAAGTCTTTGGTTGGATGATATGTATTGGGAATGTTCTCAATTGAGAATCTTCATATCCTCCCATGTTAAAAAAAAAAGCAAGAAAGTATGTAGCTCATGGTCTGGCAAAGTGTCATTTTGAAGTTGTTGAACAAATTTCGCTAGAGGATCCACCATCTGATAAATATAACTTGCTTCAACAAGACAATTCAAGTGAATGAAATCTTATTGTATTTTCATCAAAAAAATAAATAACTGTTATTATTATTTTAAACACCTACTTTTTTTACTTTGGCTCATTAGACATTTTTTAAGTTAGAAATGCATCTGGAAATAATAAATGAATAATTTGTAAGCATTAAGATTGCCTATTGGTTATTGGGAACAACTTTTCCTTATCATTTATGTAGGACTTGTCATGTAGGAGGCGATATCGTCTAGAGCGTGGACCGTTGCAGCAGATGTTGTAGCGTGCACCCACGCTCTAAAATGTGCACTAAAACTTGGATGCATTGACGTGCATCCACACATACCAATAAACATGTAACATGCATAGATGCACGTTGTAACATCTATTGTGCACGTCTTGTAAATAGGAGTAAAACTTTGAAATGACATCCTTAACCCTAAATGTTGAGTTAATTCATATTATTTTGTCTGACACAATTTTCAGGATAAGCAACTAATTGTAGTTGAGGATATATAAATACTCCCATTGAATTACTTATCCAAAAGTACTTATTTAAAAGCACGAATATGGCCGGTCACAGTATTAAGATGGATTCGATTTCAGATGATACGGTGCACTAGAGTTGATTTGAGAAAATATGGATTTCCATTCCAACAGCACAAAAAGTTGTCCAGAAAAGGACCAGCAATTTTCCAAGGATATGTTGTTGATTTCCCAATTAGAAAGTGGATCACAAGTGTAAAATAACCTTCCAAATAACACTCGTGAGTCCGCAATGGAAAATAGACAGTCAGGCTGCATTTGGCCCGGCTTATATAAGTACTTATTTCAGCTTATATTTTATTAAAACACTTTTTAAAATTAAAAGTATGGTTGGTAACACTTAATGGGTAAGTGCTTATCCGTAAGCAATAGAGGTTAAGGCTACTCATAAGGAGAATGCGGGAAGCTATTTCTAAACTTGAGTAATATTTTCATAATCTATTTTACCCCTAAACTTTTATAAGCACTTAAATAAATTTTATTTCTAAATTTTAATAATATTTTTATAATACCTACTTTACCCTTAAAATTTCATAAGCACTCAAGTAAATGTATTTACCAAATGCTATTTTTTTCAAATAAACACTTTATTGTTGTTGTGGATAAGTGCTCCATTTAGCCACTTATTCTTAACCAATGAGTGCTTATTCAAAAGCACATGCCAGGCCAACAGCAGCCTGAAAGCTTCTGCAATCACTGATTCTATTATAATCAAGTTAAAATAATCAAGTTTAACGCAATTGCAACCATGAAGTTTCCTCCATCATTTTTGTTGGTTCCTCCAATTCACGTATCATCAAGACATACACTCGCCACACTATCAAAGTTGAGATAAGCTTGATAAAATCATAAGGGAGACGAGTTAGCAGGTTTCAAAATAAAATTGTCACCTTAATCCACTTAGATTTTAAACGGGTGTGAGTCTACCGATTGGACAGTGCCATACGCAACACTAAAAAGGGTAACCGAACATTTCTAAAACCCTAACAGACATCAACTTCAAACCGGGCAGCTTTTACTTTAACCGGCTTCCACGTTGTTAAACATCAGTTACTCTAAAAGCTCAAGCTGTAAGAGAACGGTACAACAATTGTATGTTAAATGGTTCAACATCCTATACGGGAATAACACATCCATGAGATAATACAAGGCACCAAGGCAAACACACACCATAAACACACGCAGGGGAATAGCACATCTGTGAGAGAATAAACACACAAACATATACCCCCGGGATTCGAACACTCAACCTCTTGTTCTGATACAATGTAAACACTGTTTGCTCTAAAAGCTCAAGCTGTTAGAGAACGGCACAACAATTGTATATCAAATGATTCAACATACTTTAACTGTAACGGCTTTGTACACGTGGTGTCCCATGGTTAATACTGTCGGAAAGATCGCACGTAGACAATTTTCTTCCCTCACAATTACCAATTTATTTTCTACAGAAGGAAAACCCCTCAGTTTGCTTTTTGCATCCTTGAGAAAACCAATTTGATTGCTAATGGAAGTTTGCTTCTCATTCTTTCTTTTTTCCCCTTTTCTTTTTCTTTTTCTTTCTCCCCCTTTGTTTCCATTTGTATTAAAGTATCTCAAAAGAAAGCAACAATGTCAATGCACATTTGAGATTTTCTAAACCATCCAAAATTATATGTACAAACTGCAAACTTATAAACATTTGAGGAGGGTTAACTCATTTGATGGTTCTGTGTAGTAGGGATCCATTTGCCAGCTTTGTCTTCCCAGAGTGAATTCTAAGTTTGGCACTACATGTGAAGATGCCAAAGACTTTAAATACAACCTCTCCTTCTCACTGTGACAGACTTGGAGCTCTGTAGAGTATTCTTTCACCTAAAAAATTTATAATAATTACAACAAAAAAAAAAAAAAATGGTTAATTAGATAGCAAAATAGTATTAATTAACTGTTATTTAAGATGGAATATAACACAATTTTGTGATTGATTAGATATCTTTTGAAAAAAAGAGACCAAGAATATATTAAATTCATTACATCTTAGAAGATCAGTGACTAATTATACCATTTGTTTTATTGTATAAATTTAACATGTACCTTGCTTTCCTGATATGTAAAATCACTAGAATGAATCAATGCTTGTTCTTGAGTTGATGATGCGCTCGAAGCATTTGTCTCCACAGATGATAACGATACTCTGATCACATGTTTTGTAAGAGATTTTTTAAGAAGAACAAGCAGTGAAGTATAAAAGCAAAATGGCAGTAAAATATAGGAAGAAGTCTCAAAACTCACAAGAGAATGACACTACGGCGAAAGGGAAAATATCTTCCATGGGAAGAAAATCGTCTGTGATGTTTTTGGTGTGATATTTCCTGCGGTTCCAATCTTTTGCCACCAGTAATCGGTTACTCCAATTAAGGTAGAAGCAAGTTTAGGGTTAATATGTCCCTTAGGATTTTGGATTGATCGGTAGTCGGTTATGTTATGCTTACTTGGCTTCATGTGATTGATACTGCAGGAAATATATATATATAGCACCAAAATATCACAGACGATGTTCTTCCCCTTCCATGCATTCACATCCAGCAAATCAAATGTTAACACATCATGTATGAAGCTAACCTTCCCCATTTTTATATGATCAAGATGCTAAATAGTGTTACTTCATGACTGATAAATAAATAAGCATGCATGCTACATAAGCTCAAACATATGGAAATATTAATGCAATTATTAAAGAAAATAACATAATAAACATGCAGCATGCATCACCACCATGATCATAATCATCATAAGTTGTCCAACCATGATCCTTAAACAACCTAAAGTCGAATAGATGGATGGACTACCTGGACTCTGGAGCAGTATTCAATATTATGTGATTAAAATCCGTTCTAATTAAGTTTCTAATTAATTAATCCGCCTCCTTGATTCAAGTATATTTTTGTCATATTATTTTACAAGTAACTACATTTAAAAATTATATATTTTAGTTGAAAATCGGTTAATATATATTAAAATCGTGGATCACCCGACCCGACGGGTTTAAGAGCAGGTTTGGAGTAGGGTGGATTAATCCTGCAGAAGCAGTTTAAGGTTTGCCAATATTGTCCCCCAAACCACAAAGGAGCAAACGAACATAGCATATAGTTTAAAAGGTCAAAGAAATTAAAGAAGGAAAATAGAGAGAAGGTAGACAGACACCTTGGAGACTTTGATAGTGGTGGTGACAGTAGTGGTGGTGGTGGTGATGCTGGTGGTGGTGGTGGTGGATTTGGAGAATAAGAAGAATTGGTATATAATCCATCCTCCACGTCGCCCATCCTTGTCCTTTGATTCAAACCTATATCTGTCTGCCCTTGGCCTGCAACATACATCACACATAGGGCCATTGCATTTACTTTAGCAGGCACCCAACAATAATTCAAATGGACAAAAGTCAGTCCAGTCCTAGTCATTTTTGGCCTGGGTAGTTGATAATAGAAGATCAACTGATGATCATGGAAAGATCTGACATCCTTAGATTAAAATTTTCAAAAATAAAATAGATTAAAAGAGAGAAATGGGAGAAAAGGTTCTTGGGATGAGGGGAAATTTAATACCTGCTCCTTTGTCAGTGCTCTTCACTGTTCTATACATCTGCATGAACACCCACAGACAAAAAGAAATATCAAAAGAAATCCAAATTGCTAAGATTACTCTCTAGATTCTGCCTTTTTCTCCCTACACTTGCACCTTATCTTCCACCCCACTACAATTAAAGAAACCCTAACACAGAAATAGAAACCCAACCTGCAAGTGGCTCTTCACATGAGCTAGTGTTAGATCTTTCACATTCATTAGCTCTAAAACAGATTTGGGTGTTGCTCCTGTTAGAATATAAATCCAAACTAAGAGTTATAATTAAGTAGAAGAAATATGTAATAAATTAAGTTTAAATACACAAGAAGATAGAAAAATAACTTGTGTAACAAATTTATTTCTTACTTTCATGGCCGCCAAGGAGCTCCACGGCATGAACGAAATGGGCATGGAGAGTTGTAGTCCATCTCATTCTGGGAGCTCTAATGCTTCTTCTCCCTCCATTGATAGTTCTTGAGCTTCTCTTGAACTCACGACCATATATTTGAGGTTGGTGAAGGTAATTAAATAGGTTTCGGGGTGGTGCTTGTGAGGGTGGAGGATTCGAGCCTGTGGTCTCTAGACCTAGACACAACGACGGTTCATCACCTTGGCCAAGATTAAGTAAAGTAGTCCAATCCCTTTGCAGGAATCCTTGTTCATGGCTTACATCGCTCCCACTACTAGCAGAGTCAGTCATTGAGCTTTTCTCGAAGTCATAAAATGGTGGACTTATCTGTAGAGACAGATCAGGCAAAGGTGAGGAGATCCTCATTGGGTTTGAACCAAGGAACATGATCGAAAAAAAAAAATTCTGGAGACCCAGTTCAAGTGATGCAAATTAAGCAGTAGCGATGTTCAATGGATAGACAAGAAATATTGGAGTAAGTGAAGGATAGTTTAGGAGTAAAAAGAGGTGAAAGATAAAGAAAGATAGAAAAATAAAGAAACTGATTTGAAGTTCCAAAGGAGGAAGATGAAGAGGACAACAAAAAGTTGGAGAGTTGTGATTATATGATGAGTGCCTTATGATTTGCATGGGTGAGAGAACCTAAAAGACAGAAAGATAGGCTTTTAGTAGGGTCTCTCTCTCTACCCCGGATAATAATCAAAGAAAAAGAGTGAGAATTGCAGCAACTCTTGGTTAGAGAAAGAGAGAGAGTTGTTCGAACTTAGAATGAACGAATATGGAAAAGATAGTGGAAAGGGAAAGGGTTATTTTAAGGAAGCAGATACATCGGAAACATACCATGGACGAAGAGAGAGAGAGAGAGAGTTCTAATTTCCTTTTCTTTTCATGGGGAGTGAAAAAGGAGCTGCCAGGATTAAATGGTGGTTTTCTATTTTCTGCAAGGAATTGTTGGAGAGAGAGAGAGAGAGAAAGAGAAAAAAAAAAAAGCAGGATATTTTTTTATTTGAGGGAATAGAACTTAGTCTCTTTCGTTCGCTGTCTCTCTCTCATCACGTCAAGTCGTCACTAGATGACGGGGCCTGGAGTGGAGGAGGAGCCCATATAAATTCTCCTCTTTTTGTTTGAGTCTCCCATTTTTATTTTCCTGAGCTTTCCTTGTCCCAGGATTTAGAATATTCCCATTTTGCTTCATGAACGATGATTATTCGTGTGCTGTTAATATCAACGCGAGAAATTTCGAAACAAGGCTATGATCTATCTATAGCCTATAGGCTCACTCTAACTAAGCCTTCTTATATGGCAGAATATGTGCCGAGATGCATGTATTGTGAACTGTGCACGTGGGGTCCCATACGCAAGAAATTAAGACGAGAAAGAATTTGAATAAATAGGGAATAATAATAATTAGAGATAAGTGTCGGCACGGTAGGCGCGTCCGGCGACACCGGGCTGCAACCCACATGTAAGTGAAGTGCCACTTGACCCACCTTCGAATATTACACTCAAAATAAAACAAAAAGTTTTAGTAACAATAGAAGAGGCAGACAAATGAGAAGGAAGAACAAGAAGAAGAAGACGACGACGAACGGCCGTCGGCATCTAAACACCCACCAAGACCTCGACTTTGACCATTCAATGCCTAGTTTTTGTCTTCTCCAATATTCCCTCTCCGGCTCCAAATATTCCATTTCTTCCTCACCTCTCGAGCCCCTCCCGAGGTTCTAGGCTCACTCACGTGGCATTCGTTCCATCGTCAACCATATTGTCTCCGTGATCCACGTGCTTCCGTCACGTGATATATGGAGCTGGAACCTTGTTTAGGTAAAACCTTTTTAAAATCAATTATGTTAATCGTTTTCTAATGTGTGGTCAGCGCCTGATCCGCTCTAGATTCTCCGGGAAATGGGATTTAGCCTTTTTATTCTAAATTTCTAATAAAATATTCTCTCTCTCAACATGTCGTTCTTGCTCGACCACTTCTTCTTCGGTATATATTCCATGTGTTTGTCTTATGAGAGTTGTCTGGGGACATTTTATGCTATTTTGTTTGCTTTTAAATGGTTTCATATTATGGTAAAGGAATAATCCTTAGAAGAATTTGGATCAAATCCTGACGTTTTAGGGCTAAAGATGAGGCTGGCTTGGACTAGACCAAGGCCAACTCAGCCCAGCCCAATTAAAATCCATCTTTATCCCTACTTAGGCCTCTGATATTGACAAATGTCGTAAAATCAGTGGGCAATTTTGGTTAAGAACGAGATTAAAAGATACCATTCGGCCCTGCAGACTATTGGGCTGACATGGGCTGTGAAGTATGGACCTCCAAAGTGAATGGCTGTGACCAAAATCAACAGTCTGACCACTAGTAGGGTATCAATGGGCCGGACTTGGTCCGGGTCATGATTGGCTCCAGCCCGGTTCTATCATGAAATAAATACTCTTAACCCACCCAAGACCAGCTCATGGCCCTATCTTTGGAGCCCAAGCCCAGTCCTATAATAAAATAAATTGATCCTAACCCACCCAAGGCCTGCTCACACCCCCATCTTTCGAGCCCAAGCCCGGCCCTATGATTATTCATAGGATTAGGGACCGGCCCTATCATTTAAAACCACAAGATTCATGAATATATGCTTGTAATAAACCAGGGCCATATCAATATTTTACAAACTTACAATGCGTGTTTTTTGGTAAGAAAACTTACCACACGTTAATAATGGTATGCATATGTCATAGTAATAACTTAAAGAACAGCAAAATGCACGAAGGAGTAGTTCTATTAGATTAATGATTTTTAATTTAATAGAACGAAGGTGATGGGATAAAACACTGGGTTTTATCGGGATGAGCTAAGAGAGACCCAAGCTTGATCCAAAATATAGTACGGGATTAAAAATGAGCCCAAGCCCTAACACCAAAATGTACAAAAGAGTAGTTCTCTGTTGATGCAATTGTATTGAACACTTATTCAATTTATACAACACATTCGAGTTCCTTATTTAGTTGTTACAAATTCTGATCACCAGTACCATGCATCAATTACTACACATTGCCTTGTTACCACGCATCAATTACTACACATTGCCTTGCTAACATTACATTATTCAACCTGGATTTTTAAAAACTAAAACCTAGTGATAAAAAAAAACACAACAATACAACAATACATTCATACATGCAGAAGAACTGTTTGTTTCTACTTATTGATACACGCCCATAATATTCTTATAGGTTTTTTTTTTTTGGATAATAACTGCAACCCATGGAATCTATGAAGCGCCCAACAGATTTTGGATGTCTTTCTGCAAGGAGAAGAAGAACAAAAGAACAATCAGATAAAATGAATGTGTTTATTTTTCCTTTTTCCAAAGACAGATTTCACTAAAAGAATAGATTCATCCCCCAAACCTCAATTTTAAGAGGGGAAGTAGTTGGAGCATATCGTGCGACGACCGTTCCCTCTTTGCCTACCAGAAATTTGGTGAAGTTCCACTTGATTCCGTCCCAAAAAATCCCACCTTTCTGTGTTTTCAGGAATTTGTACAAAGGTGCTGCATTCTTCCCATTCACATCAATCTGAGGTAGCAAAGAATGTTAGCAAAGAATTCAAATGGAAAGTCGGTTGAGATAGGTCATGACACTCACTATACCACCTTTCTTCATGAAGAATATTTGATTTTAACCCACACGGGTTAGTTCAATTGGCCGGCTCTCCAGCTCAGGAACTGGAAGGCCTCAGTTTGAGTCCCCGGGCTTAACTGATATATGGTCCTTGTGGGTGAGGTTATGTATCCGGGGTTTACCCTGTCCTCACTAAATGGGGTCAGGGTTCCACGTCATCAAATATATATATATTTTACTAGGATGGGGTATAGGATGGAAATCCTGCTTACAAGTAATAATACACATTTATATGGAGGGAGTCAATACCTCCCTCGTAGGGATGGCAAAGGGGTGGGATCAGAGAGTATTCAATTTTGACAAATATTATAAATAAAATACTTTTTTTCCAAGTAAAATATATAATTTTTTAAACAAATTTACTTATAAAATATATATGTTTTTTGTATAAATTAACATAAACTTCAATGACAATGAGGCTAATTAGGGTGGAGTTTTGCCAAACTCAAACCCGAATCTTGGCTTACCAATCCTACCCAATAGGGTCAGGGCAGGTCAGTTTACCCATTTAACCCAGCCCATTGCCATCCCGAACCCCCTTTAATATCTACACCCAAAATTTGTTTAACCTAGAATGGTTGGTAATAATAAAGCAAATTGCTTTTATTTGGTGTATAGGTCCCAATGGGGCACCACCACATGATAGATAATGCACCCCTACTTGTCTGTCATATATGCAGCAGAGGCAGTGAGAGTTTCTGGACACTTTCTTGTGCCCATTTATATCTATACAGGTAAATCATTTTGCAATTCTTTAGCTTTCAAATAAAATCATTATTCATCAACTCATATAAGGAGTAGAACAACCATGAACTTTAGAATTTAGAGAAACATTTTCCAACTTTCAAACTTGTGTAACATGAAGATCATGGAACTTCACAATTTAATCCAACCAAAATTCTGACTAGCATGCCCAAGGTAATAATTGGAGAGCTATTGGACTGAAAGTCAAACACTTTACTTCCCTTCCCTTGTAGAGAAAGAAGAAAAGGGAGCGTAACAGGTTTGAGTCCCCGGGCTTACCTGATATATGGTCCTTGTGGAGCTAACCCACACGGGTTAGCTCAACTGGCATGCTCTCCAGCTCAGGAACTGGAGGTTCCAGGTTTGAGTTCCCAGGGTTACCTGATATATGGTCCTTGTGGGTGGGGTCCAGTATCCGGGGTTTACCCTGTCCTCACCAAGTGAGGTCAGCGGTTCCACGTCACCCGAAAAAAAAAAGGGAGAGTAAAAAGGTGGAAAACAACTTCCTCCTTAAATCAGCACACATGACTTGCTCTGAGACATGCTTCAAGATTGTTATCTTATTTTCACAACATTCTCTGTAAGGATTACCTTATCAAAGATAGGAAATTCAGATTTGAACATTGTGCATGCAACTTCCTGAATCTCCTCATTATTTCCTGGTTCTTGTCCTCCAAACTGGTTGCAAGGAAATGCCAGAATCTCCAATCCTAACCAAGCAAAGCAATGTTTTTATTTACTAATCCCGAAATTCCCTCAAGTAGAGAAAAACGAAATCCTAAAACGAATTAAGAGAATCACCCTGCAAGAATGCATAACAGACCTTGGTTTTTGTATTTTTCATACAAGACATTCAGTTCCTTGTAGTTGGAGTCTGTAAAACCACTGCAGCTCCAAATGAAATTACAGATAAAAGTGTAATGTAATAGTAAGTGGACATATGACTTAATTGTAAACAAAAACCATAACAGAATTTCACAACAGGTAAGATAATCAAGGTTGAAGGCATCAATAATAAGTCAACAACATATATTATTTTTTTTCTTTTTGTCTTCATATAATTCTGCATTAATTACTTAACTGGCTCCATAAGTACTAGATCAAAGATATTTAAGAGGTTCAAACAATTTTTGGCAACCCTAAAACTCAACAAGATTACTCAGTTGCATTGATAAGTCTCAAGAGAGCATTTCTAACACTAGGAAAAAGTTTCAAATAACATCAAAAAATTACAATAGAATGAAGAAACAAGCATCTAAAGAAAGAAACTTCCTTGTTTTGTTCATCAATAAGGCCGAAACCATGGCTATGCCTTCTACAATAGATCAGTTATCTACGATGATAGAGTGAACTTGACTTGTTAATGTTGGAGTCATTTGGGAATGAAAAATACAAGTCATGATGATGAGAATAGCTCAGATTACAAGGGGAAATATATTTATTATTACAAACTGCGAGTTCGTCCAAGTAACATCTAGCATATTAGGTACATCTAAGAGTATGAAGATAAGATAAAAGCAAGAGGGAGAAGAAGAAGGAGAATCAGAAATCATGTGGTAATCCATTCAAAAACAAGATTGGTTTAGGTAATCCTTTACCATTTTGAAGCAACATTGACTATAAGAAGAACCTTTCCACTGTAACTGCTCAGGCTTACATCGTTTCCGCGGATATCCTGAATTTCAATTCAATTACCAATTATATAAATTGATGAAAAATATACCAAAAAAATAAAGAAGCAACCACCAATCTACAAAGTATACTTTCAAAAGAAACGCTCAAGTGAAACATAAGTAGCAGAAAGTAATAACCCAGAAAGAAATAAAAGAAAAAGAATCAAGAATCAAGAAAGACAACAGATCCACAAGTAGAAGTAAGGATGTTATAGATCAAAAATTTCATGAAAGAGATTAGTAAAATATCAGATCAGCAGTTCTTAACTTTTGAAAACAACTCAAAATCAAAAAAAAAAAAAAAAATTACAGAAAGCAAGAAAACCTAATCAGTACTTTTAGATAAGAAGCATGGAATTCAACCGGTACCTACACTGATGAAATTCAACCCGTTCTGAGCTCCAAATAATAATTAAAAAAAAAAAAAACTTATAGTGATGGAATTCAATCTGTTCTGAGCTCCAAATAAATAAATAAAAAATCAGTAAAGAAGATTCTAGAAAAGAGAAGAGAAAAATCAAGAGCATACCTTGACTGTGAACTCATATATAGATTTGGGCGTTTCTTCGGCCATGTTTTGAAGAAGAAAAGAGGATGGGTTTCTGTAGAAGTATAAGAAAGCAAAACCAGTTGGTGAATCTATTATACCTATCAGTCAACATTTTCTGTCTTTTTCTCTCTCTCTTTATTAATATAATATTTCATGAGATAAGTTTCTATTTCTCGCCCTCGCGGTAGAAGACGAGTTTCTTTCCTCTGAGAGCGAATCAGGTTTATGAGAGCGGGTCAGGTGCGGTGTGGTCTTTCTGTGCAGGTGAGTGTGGTGGCACTCTATTCGTCCACGTCACTTATATTTATGTGAACAAAAAAGAAAACAGTTTAGAGTGCGGCCCGCACTCACCCGCACAGCAAGACCACCTGCATCTAATCCACTGCGATTTTTTCCTTGGATACACGTGATTCACGTGTAATGTTTAGCCTTTCTGGGCTCTTAGTGTCCAATTTAAGACTAAGGTTTGCCTGTTATGAGTTTGGGATCGCTCCAAGAGTAAACGAGGCAATTATTACAAAAATAAAAATATTAAAAGAGACTAGAATGCCGGCAGAGTGCAAAACTTGAAAATAACTTGTGGTCTAGAGCGTTTAAAGAGAGTTTATATGCATGGTTTTAATTCTCAGGATTACAGATCGGATCGGTCTTAGCCGATCTCTTGATCCGGATCGACGATACTAGTCAGTACCATCTGATCCAAATCTGCTACAAATGTTGGATCATCCATTCTAAAAAAAAATAATAACAATTGGATCGGCCATATCAATAATCGGAATCACGATATCGACCACTATTAGGCCGGTATTGGTTGGGAATGATCCAAGTTGATACTTGTTGGACCGTTGCATTTATAATTAGAAAAAAAAAAAAAAAATATTGGATCGATTGTATCGGTCAATTCATACGGGTATCGGTTTGATTGGTCCGATCAAAAGCCACTTGATACAGTAGTTATATGTGGCTTAGAATCGGATCGGTCCTGGCTGATCTTGGTATGGATCGGCCACACCGATCCGGTCCGATCCTTGAAACCATGTCCGTATGTATACATACAAACTGTAATTCATTTACTATATCAACATCTTTTAAAAATAAACCTTTTTCTTTTCCTTTTTCAGTTTTCCTGGTCTTTTGATAGTGATAAAAAATAATAATAAATGATTGATGAGATGGGATTTCTAGAGTCTTTTTAGATCTCCGAACTTACGATGTCGGCAGATTCAATCACGACTGCAGTGGGGAGAATCTTCTTTTGATCATCACAAATTGCAGAGGTGTACTGGTTTTGAATGCGGGGTTTAACAGGCTGATAGGGATATTCCAGTTTGAATTGCAAACTTGAAGAGCCTTTTGTTCTCAGATTTGGTAATAATACAATTGAAGGAACAATCCCAGCAGAGCTTGGAAGCATTCAGCTGCTTATGGTTTTGGATTTGCGCGATCTCCGTCTTGCTGGTGAAATCCCTGAAAGTCTAAGCAATTGCAGGTTTCTTCTGGGTTCAGATGTAGGTTAGAGAGAGAGAGAAATGCTTTCTCTTATACACGTTAGAAAGAGAGAGCGATGGTATCTAATAGATCGTAGAGGGAGGGTAGGAGAAACAAGAAAGGAATAAATAGAGTGGAAGCAGCCTGGAGCTAAACGGAAAACAACATTTTTGGTCACATTTTCTAGGAAGTAGGAAGTTGTTTTCCACAACTTCAGGGCTTTACATTAAAATATGGGTAAATTCTACAAACCTCTCGTGATTTGGTAGAATACCTATATACCTTCCCTACAACTTCAGGGCTTTACATTAAAATATGGGTAAATTCCACAAACCTCTCGTGATTTGGTAGAATACCTATATACCTTCCCTATCCTGCTCGAAAGGATAAATATATGTCCTCTATTATCACCGTTAGGACATGTACATCTCCTACGCTAAGGGCATCAATAGAAACGATGAATTTTTTGTATGTTTTAGCCTATTTTGTCTTTGTATTTAAACCTACCACCCCCACCACCATCCCCATCACACTTCTACCACTTTAAATACAAGGGCAAAATAGTCTAAAATATATAACAGTTGATGATTTTCGTTAACTTATTATAATGCCGTTAGTTTAGGGGAGGTCCATGTCCGAATGGTGATAATAGAGGGGATGTATTTGTTCTTTAAAAAAGATAAGGGAGGTATATAGGTATTATACCAAACATCAAGGGAAGTTTGTGGAATTTACCCTTAAAATATTATTCTGATTTTTTTTTTTTTTGTTGGAACAAGCATTGGAAAATTGTGAAATCCTGAAAAATATTTTTTCTGCTATTTTCCGGTGAATAAAGAAAACATAGCTTTAGGTGTGTTTGGTTGGTCGGCAAGTAGCGCAAGAAAGGAATTCATTGGAATGTAAAGTAAAGTTAAATAGCGGAAAAGAAAAGGAATTCATTGGAATGTAAAGTAAAGTTAAATAGCGGAAAGTAAAAGCTATTTTTTTGGTGTTGTTTGGTTGTCTGAAAAAGAAAGTAGGAATTTGACTTAAAATATATATTATAGTGTTTGGATGATAGAAAAATTGTATAAGAAAGTAAGTTATCAAACTGTAAAAATTTTGTCCTATCTTATAAATATATATTGTACATTCAAATTTTGTTTATCGAGGATTCAACGAACAAGATCTGTATCACAAAGTCAATTTGTATTAATTAAAAACATGAGATTACAATCTCTAGGGATTTCCTTTGTACTAAAGAAAAGATCTTATGATTCTTCACTTCAGGGTGTCTTCAATCCAAGGGTTGCAATAGCTTAATCTTGGGTTGATGCAAAATCTCCGGCTTGTTCTTCAGGCTTGTAGACTTATTGAAGATGGTTGAAAGCTCGTCTTGATGTGGATCTCTGGGATTTTGAGCGTATTCCGAGAATGAAGAACTTGAATCTCCAGGCTTTTTTTTTTTTTTTTAGGAAAGATTCTCTAGGCATGAATAGCCGTAAGGGCACTCCAACCGTGGGAGGGGGTTTGGCATAAACCCCGACCTGTATATTAGAAATTAGTTAAAAAACTATACAAATAGGAGGACATGAAACCAAACCCCAAAGTAATGTTCACTAACTAATAAAAGATGGCCAAATGAATAGCCTAAAAACAACTACCCAAACCAACATTGTCACAATTGATAAGGTAGCAAATATCGAAGGGAAGACGAGGCAATGAACGAAATATCTAAACCGTATGAACTGAACAAGCTGTTAAGGTCCACCCTAGGTGGATGAATTGATTATAGGAGAAGACAAAGAGTTTTTTGGGGAATGAAAGAGCCTTTGTTGGGGAGATAAAGGGTCTTTTTTGGGAAGACTAAGATGTGGAAAAATCTAGACTTTTTCATTTCATCTTCTTCTTCTATATAAAACTTGCTATGCTCTGTGTATTTTGTGAACAAGAGAGAGGAAGCACTGGTAGTGAGTTGTAGGGAGAAAACGGGGTGAGCAGATTACAGGGTTTGTAATCGGAGTGTTTTTTGCTCCTCTT
>JAUPMG010297385.1:0-15270 GCA_031762675.1 Pachysandra terminalis | reverse complement strand
CTGGATGTCACAAGTGAAATCTTAGAGCATTTGCCTCAGGTTGAGATTAATTTGCCTTTATTGCATATCATTAAGCAGATGCTTACCTATGCCAAGGTAATTAAGGACTTGTGTACTATGAAGAAGACGCATTACTTGAAGAAAACTGCATTCCTAGCAGAACAGGTAAGTGCAATCATCCAACATAAAGTCCCACCAAAGTATTGGAGATTACACGATTGAACATGCATTGCTTGATCTTGGGGCTAGTGTTAAATTACTCCCCTTTACTGTGTATCAACAATTGGGACTTGGTGAATCGAGACTCACATCAGTAACTTTACAGTTAGCTAACCGATCTATAAAGACACCAAGGGGAGTAGTTGAGGATGTGCTTTCGAAAATTGAAAATTCATATTATCCTGTTGATTTCATTATTTTGGATATTGAGCCTGTCTTACATCCTGGTGCTAACAATCCCATTATTTTTAGTCGACCTTTCCTTGCTACAGCTAATGCCTTAATTAATTGCAAGAACTAGAGGATGAAGATCACTTTCGGCTTCATGATTTCCGAGCTCAATATCTTCAATGTGATGATTCAACAATGGGAAGATGAGGAGTGCGAATCTGTGAACCTAATCGAGACAGTGGTTCAAGAAGAGTTTGACAAAAATTGTCTTTCTGATCCCTTAGAAACTCTTCTTACTACTAATCTTGAGTCACATGATTTAGAATATGATTCTGAAATACATTTTTTGTTGGATTCATCACAGGTGTTGGGAGACGAACAATTGATGGCACCCAATGAAGGAAGCAAAGAAATGCCTATTCGGGATTCCTTCCCGGATGAGCAACTTTTTGCCGTGACGGAGCTACTATGGTACGCACACATCGTGAATTACCTTGTCACAAGCTCCATCCCAGACTATAGGAATGCACAAGATTGGAGAAATTTTTTTGTTGAGGTGAGGAATTACTATTGGAATGACCCTTATTTATTCAAATATCATCCTGAAATGTTTTTGAGAAGGGGTATCCCAGATAGTGAGACCCTCAGTGTTTTAAAATTCTGCCATTCAGAAGCTTGTGGTGGCCATTTTTCTGTTAAGCAAACCGGTGCACAAATATTGCAATGTAGGTTTTATTGGCCTAACATGTTTAAGGACACCTACGACTTCTGTAAAAGGTGTTTAGAGTGCCAAACATCGAGGCGGATCACACGTAGGAACATGATGCCAATGTCCCCTGTCCTTGAGATAGAAGTCTTTGATTGTTAGGGAATTGACTTCAAGGGGTCTTTTCCCCAATCTTTTGGTAAACTATACATTTTATTGGCAATAGATTATGTATCAAGATGAGATGGCCCCTATATAGTGAAAGAAGTGTTTGACCATGGCGTTGTATTAATTGAGGACCGTCATGTTTTAAAAATGAATGGACATAGGTTGAGACCATACCTAGGTGGAGTTGTACCGGAACAAGAGATTATGTCTCTTGAGATCCCTACTTATGGGGATACTACCTAGTTCCTCATTATGCCTTGTTACTCATTGTATCATAGTTTATTTCCTATTTTTTGCTTTGTTTTTCCTTTCGTTTTGTCTTGTTTTGGGATTTCTAACCGATTCGCAGGATATACCTTGGGACATTCATCAGTGCTTCAGGTGTATTCCTTCCTTTTCCTTTTGTATTTCAATAGTTGCATATCCCTCAAATTCTTTTCACTTATATGCATATCTTGAACATTGAGGACTATGTCTAATTTAAGTTGGGGGAGGCTGTATGCGAAATATTTTGAAGTGTTAGACCCTTGGTTATTTCGAGTAAAGAAGTGAGAAATCTTGAATTTCTTGAAATTTTTCTAGATTCAAATGATTAGATGTGTTATTTTTAAAAATTTTGTGGAATTTGAACTTTGATTTATAATTCTTTGATAAGTTTAAACATATGAACACATGATCATTTGACTAAGAAATCTAAATATTGCTCTTTATTACTTATTCTTGGATAGTGTGATTTCACTTGTTTCACTTTGAACTTAGCACAAGCACACTAACACAGTTTATGAGGTATGCAAAATTGCACCATTTATGGCTGAGTTTGATAACTTGAGTTCTGTTGGTTGACTTATGGATGAATAACCTTGGCATGATGTTATGGTTTAATCTAAAAAGAAAAAAGAAAAAAATAAAATAAGTGCTTAATTATTAATTATTTTAAGCTTTTTGCTAAGTAACTAGGCCTCTTGCCTCAATAAGCAATGAGTGTTCGCGTAAAAAGATGAGGAATTTGGAATGGTTGATATTGTGGCTAGTTTAGCTTTGTAGCATTTTTGATTCAAGTCAGTAAATCCATAGGGGTGTTCTTTACACCTAGTGCCCTTTGAGCCATCTGGTTCAGGAGTCATTGGTCTAACACTCAATACATGGGTCAATTAGAAAGCTTAAGGGAGGTAGACATTACACAGTCCACATATTTAAAGAAACAAATAAATAATAAATAATAAGGATTCCAATGAATGTTATGCCTTGGTTGTGTCATCTAATAAGGATTACACTGAATTTAGGGGTATTGAATAATTTATAATGGAATTATTTTGAAGCCTCATAATTGTGTGGTAGCTCACTTTACACCAAATGCACTTGTGATGTTCCGCTATCTAATTATAAGTGATGAGACTCATGTTTGATTTCTTAAGATTGTGAAAATGGAGTTTATCTTTTTAAGCCTGTCATTGAATGTTAACCATTGTTCTTTGTGATACTTTATTCTCTTGATAACCATTGTTTCAAGTAATTTAATGTTTGTCGGTATCATTCTAGTAAACCCTAATGAGACTATAACTCGTCCACTAGGGACACCTAAGGGTTTAAAGGCTTGTTGCATATGCTAAATGCAATCGAGAGTGTAAGCGAAAGTGGATAGTTATAAAACTTTTGTTTTGTTTATTGTTTCAATTTTGTTAGGGACTAGCAAAAGGTAATTTGGGGGTGTGATAAGTTATGAATTTTTACATATTAAACCCTTAATTACAAGACTTATCTGGCATTTTCTTTTATTAAATTTTTCATTATACATAGAATTTGTCAATTCTCTTTTACCATTGCTTTAGATTTTAATTGTCTCATTTATACTGAATTTATTGATGCAGAGACGCTTTTAAGAAAAATCCTGGTTGAGAGAATTCAGACCCAGATCGGGTCGGATCAGACAAGTCAGATTTAGCTCAAAAGGGATCAAATTAAAGACAAAAGAATAAACCCAACCCAACCCGACCAAGACCAGCCGACCCCGACCCAATAACCAAGCCGGTTCAGCCCATTCTCCAAGGTCTGGTTTACTTGGAAAGAGAACCAAAGTTAGAAGGAGCTGTTGTTGTTCGTGCATTTGAGAAGAAAATGAATTTGGAAAGAAGAAGAAAGGAAGCATCATATTTGAGCAAATAGAGCACATTGGAGTCAAAAAAGAGAAAAAAAAAAGGGAAGAACGTGCAAAGAAGCCAATGAGAAAAACAAACGCACCCTTAGTTTTACTTCGACTTTTGCCAAGTAAAAAGTCATTCTAAAAATATAAGAGAGCCAAGGATTTTAGAAGTCCCTAGCTTGATTGGTGTTCAATTTTCGTGAAGACTTGCTCCACAAGAAATGAGGTTTCTATTTTGAGTTTAGGAAAGTTACTTTCCAGAATTTCAATAAACATATCTCGGTATTTTGACCATAACTCATTATCAAAACGTTCAAATAAGGTGATTTTGGTGGCCTTGGAAAGTTAAGAAGTAGAGTTACAATTTAGTGAAGACGCCGAAGTCCACCTCGATCTTTTTGAAGGTCCACTCGGTGATACAAGAGAAAATGCGTGAAGTTTCCTGTTTGAAGGAAATCAAAGGGGAGTTACTATTTTCTTCAAGGTTTTCTTTTTCAAACTGAAGAGGACGAAATGAAGCTCTTTAAAAGGGGGGAAGAATCACTAGTTTAATCATCCATTTTCTTCTTAATTTTCTACTCAATTTTCTCAATTTTTCTTCTTCTTCCATAGAAGCCTAATTCTCTGCAAAGGCTAGGGGTCAAGTTCTCTTGTAATTGGTATGAGCTTTTATTGTAATTCTTCTTGATTTTAATTGAATTATGTTTCATTGTTCATCTATTTTGATTCCTTGAGATGTTTGAGTTCTTCCATACTTTTTATGAGTTTAGTCAAATTTTTTTCATTATTAAGAGGAATTTCTCATGGTTTCTAATAGGATTCTAGAATTAAATTGAATGGGTTTTTCTAAAAGTTATTCTAGCAATGTCGTTAACCAAAGTTACGAGATGTTCTTGAATTATTTTAGTTCAACCGAATCAAAGGTTTTCATAATAATCAAACATATGATATTTTACCCGAGTTACGATAAATTTCATATCGGTTCAAGGAATTGCCCCGATGCCTGCGCATTCTCACTAATGATTTTAATCCCTTTTATTTACTTTTATTGATCCCTTAATTATTTCCTTTAAATTTATACCAGTATTATTTCCACCATTATTTGTTTTTTAATCACCTTTTGTCTTTGATATCCGTGCTCTCTGTGGTTTGACCTCGGACTCACCAAGAATTATATTTCTTCAAACTCCTGGTTGGTTCGGTGGTCTTTTCGGCATGCCGAGGAGGCTGCCGAACTTCCGGGTTTCACAAAAATTCATAATTCTCATTCCCCTTCAATTCTAATCACAAAACTCCGTTAAGTAAACTTGGTTAGCATTGAATTCCGAACAAAATCCAATAATTAGATCATATAAAACAATACTTTAAAACAACCTCACCATCTCCTACCATTAAAACTTGGAAAACAAGAAAACTAAATGAAATATACACAATTAAAAATGACATAAGTTCCTATTAAAATCATAAATAATGTTATGCTTGAATACTTACCTTTGTCTGACGTTTGGTGCAGAGAATTACACCTTCTTCCTCTTCTTCTTATTCTTCTTCTTCTTCTTCTTCTTCTTCTCCAAGCAATGAATTAACCTCCTATGGTCTTGTGTTAATATAGATTCTTTGAGACTCTCTTATTAGAAACTATTAACGTTTAGTCTCAGCCCTTAGATGGTTACTATTAATCTCAGCTCATGGATGGATTTCTCAGCCTATGTGGTTTTGGTTTCTAATATTGGCTTACTTTCTAATGTTTATTAGAAGCTTAGCTTTAGTGTCACATCTCAAACCAGTTTGGATCCTTGGGACCCGCAACGATTTGGAATGTAACTCTCACCCCATATCCCTATGGGAGTGGCAAGCAATATAGAACATAAGCGGAAGTACATTATATCAGTTCTAATAAAATATAAGTTAATAATTACAATGTTCTTTAAATATTACAAATCTGGAAAATAAACTAACTGCTTCTATTACATCAATATAACCCTAAATTATATCTTTAGAATTCCCTTTCCCATAGCTCTCGTTTGTGATTTATCTTCCTTTAAGATTACCTGAAAAACATAATGAAATATCCGTAAGCCAAAGCTCGTGTGAGTAGACCTTTAGAGCAAGGTATTTACTCAACGCCTAATGCTACTACAAAATATATAATAGAAGACAATCTGAAAATATATATAATATGAGATGATAATGAAATCTGAAAATATATGTTGATAATGATAAATACAGCAACAATGTTTCTCACCAAATCTCACCTTAGTCTGTATCATAAGGATATCGCATGGTCATATTATCATGCTATATGCCTAAGTCTATATGAGAATCATATCAAGTGCATCATACACAAGATAACATCAATAACATCAACAAACACATGATAATGCAATAACATGACGTTCAGTATTTGAATGGTTCAAGTCCCACACTAGACCAATCAATTACATTGAGCAAGATGTCTTAGCGAACCATCCCTCCCATACAGGGCCACTCTCAATGCAAGATATTCTATGTGCGCATTATAGTTCTAAGGGGCTTCGACCTAGAGGGCACAATTCCCCCACTTATTTGCGGTCAAGGGCAATAATAAATCCAAGGCGTCAATAAATATGAACTAACCTCAGTAAGAAGTGAACTACCCTAATACCAAAGGGTGACTCTTATGATTTAGATTGGGACCCCCATACAAGGCCTATCCCAAATCCTTTCATCTTACCACAAGTATTTTGAGTCTCATACTTCTCACCTTGGGCGAAACAAATAATAATAAGTCTCTCAATGGACTGAATAATGGTATACCATGCCTTGAGTCTAGGCAGTGTACTTAATAATAGGTTAATGGTCAAAGAAGCCTTCTTGAACGGGATTTCATATGCAACTCATGAATTCAGGTCCATTTATTCATGCAATTCACACACATGATAGCACAACACATATATTCAATTCAGCATGAATATGAGCACATTCTCATGATACGTACTAATCTAATATATAAACACATATGGTATAAATACATAGTATAATGCAGAAACCGACTTAGTAATGGAGTTATACATATTATAGTTAAATATCATAAGGCTTATGGAATTAATTTAGGATGTTTACATATCAAGAGTCTCAATGTAATTCTATAGCATTAACCAATCATACATAAGGTCTCATTAATGTTTGTAAGGTTCAACAATCATACCAACATATAGATAATTCAAATGATTAGTTTTATAGGAATTTCATACTATACGGAGGGTTTAAAGGATCAATAACAGGGTATAGGAAGTAAAAAAAATAAGTTAAGGTGTCACGGTATAGTGTTCATGGTCTCAAAGAGTCAGATTGGGGTCACTGTGGCCAACCGGCAGGATGTCGATACACCGATAGGGTTTGCTACAGTGTGGCTAGCTCAACCGGTAGGGTGTCGGTAGGGTCCCGGTACACAGGTTGGGCTAGGATGTCCATTTTAATTAAGGGGTGTACCCGGTAGGGTGTCGGTACACCGATAGAGTTGGGAAACTCTACCAGCGGGCAACCGACACACCGGTAGAGCCGGTAGGCTAGGCAGTAGCCAGCTTATGCCCAGGTCACTCAGAGTGTCAACCGGCAGGCTAACCGGTACACCGGTTGGTCTGCCGGTTCACAATACTGGGTTTTAGGTCAAGAAAATTTCAGGGTTTATTCTTTTAAACATCCTATGGCTTCGTGCATAGTTATTTAGTCAATATAATGATCACATTAAATCAGGGTTTAACAATACATATTAAATTCTGGTATATTGGTTTATTTAACTGTCTAAGGTTTAATATTGTAATTTTGTTATCAATTACATGCAATCTTTCTGGGTTTTATTAATAGGATCATGGGGAAAGGTTATACATGAAAAGAGAAAGTAATTCCCCATAATATCACATTAGATGAGAAGTAAATACATGATACCTAAAGGAAAACTCACCTTGTTTGTTGTAGAGTTTACTGCCATTGTTGATCTTTCGGGTTTTCTTCTAGTTTCTTATCTTCTAGCCTTCTTCTAGTTCCTCCTAGGGATTCCCACAAAAATTAATATGTTTCTAATATCTAAATCCTTTATTTTATCTTCTTTTATAACTTCTATGTGTTAGAATTGTATTGGAATTAGTAGTTGTGGTTCAATAGTTAGTCTAAAGTCCTATTTCAATTATAACTTAACCTTTAAGTTACCTCATCTAATTATCACGAAAATTACCTATTAATTAATCTAATTTGGGCTTAGTTTAATTTAATTGGGCTTTAGTC
Source organism: Pachysandra terminalis (assembly GCA_031762675.1). Lineage (NCBI taxonomy): Eukaryota > Viridiplantae > Streptophyta > Magnoliopsida > Buxales > Buxaceae > Pachysandra > Pachysandra terminalis. The sequence goes on along the minus strand of JAUPMG010297385.1, from coordinate 7,603 downwards.
TTAATGGGCTTTACTTAAGTCCAGCTTAATTAATTATTAGAGCTAGGTCTTGTTTGGTTAATCCTAGTTTAATCCATTAATCTAGTTTCTAGTGTGGAAAGTTTAATTACCATTTTATCCTTTGTATTAAAGTTCTTCTTAATCTGGATTTTTCAGGTCTTTACATTTAGCTTCTAGAAGCTTTCCTTTTAATTATGTTTTCCATCCCATGTGGTTTTCTAATTATAAGCTTTCTTTCTAGATCCTTAGCCTTTAGTTTGAATAGTTACTATTCTAACTTAGAGAGAATCTTATTGCTTTTTAGTCTTTTAATCTCAACCATTGATTGTGAATTGAATATTCCTACGAAATCCTTGCCATTGATTTATTTATTGAGATTCTTTTAAGATCCTAAACACATGTCATAACTTTAGAAATTATGATTGTGTGATGCACCTAGTTTCCTATTGGTACAACCCACCAATCACAATCAGTCAAAAGACAAACATAATAGCTATTTACTAAAATTTAAAATTAACCCCTAATTTTATATTAATTATACATTAATCATATTAATTTTGTTGGGTTATTACAGCTATTTTTCCCGAGTGCCCCCCTGTTGGGGCCAACCGGGGATGGCCAGGCACTTTGCCAAAGTGCCCACCAACATTGTGCCAAGGCACAACTAGGACTTGTCGAAGGGTTCGGCACACCAAAAACTACTTGGTTAAGACTCAAGATTTGCCGATGAGCTCGGCACATCTAAAATAACTCGATAAAGTCTCCGGATTTGCTGATGGACTCGGCACATCCCAAATAGCTCATCAAAGTCTCCGGATTTGCCGATGGGCTCAACACATCCAAATAACTCGTCAAAGTTTCCGTATTTTCTGTTGGGCTCGGCACATCCAAAATAACTCAATTAAGTCTTGGTTTTGTTTGCCGATGGTATTCGACGAACCCGGTTTGACCAAGTTGTGAAAATTCTTTAATAACTCGAATCTTATTTTTGGCAATTTTTAGGGGTGATGATGTGGCACTGGGTGACATGTGTCACACCCTAAAACCTGTCACGCAATTCCCTATGAGAGACTACACGGATCTCAAAGTGCAACCTTCGGGATCCATTACTGGATCGCGGATTTCCATATCAAACCATAGGAAATAAAAGTAAATCATACCTTTATTGATCAGAATACACGGAAGCAAGCTAAAAATAAAATAAAAATTCAATACATCGTCTATGACTTCAGCTGAGTCATGACCCCCAAACGAGTTTAAAAGAAAATAAATAATTATCTACGGTTATTACATTCAAAAGGTCCTAATAAAAACCTTAATCTAAAGCATGAAATAAATAAATAAGCATGCAGCATCAAGCAATCCAATCCAATCCAAAGCAAGTCCCAGTCTAACAACAATCTCATCTTGCAACATGAAATGTTGTGTGAGCTTTGAATGCCCAGTAAGTCAATCAAACAGTCATCCGTCCATTTATGATATCAATAGAGTCAATCCAAGTCATGGAAATATCAATATGCAATATAAACAGTTAAATATGAAGAATTAAATAATGATATGAGATGTAATGAATGAATCATGCATATGCTCAAGCAAGGAATGCAATGATGACGATATACAATGAATGAGTTAAACCAATATAGACTGTTAAGTGCCCTATTACTTCCAATACAAACCAAATTTCGGGCATAGGTCACTAGGAACATGTTGCTCCCTGGATCCGAGTTAAGGTAATCTCGAGAATCTCATAGGGTTTGACCTTCGGATCCACTCCATGGATACGGATACCAAACATCATATACTTAACCAATTACCAGGTTAAACAGAGCATTTTTATATACAACAGCGGAAGTCTTTAAAAGTTAAACAACATAAGGAGTTCATACGTCTCATCACTCCAAGTGTTTGAAACAACTAAACTACTAAAGTTATTACAACATAACTGCCCACTAAGGGTCAAAACAGAAGTAAACAAGTTCTTATCATTACTTAGCATCCTAGTCTTCCAGAATATCTGCCTTACTCAATAATAGCACCTGCAAAATAATAGGGTGAGCTGGGAAGCTCAGTAGGAAAACATTCACAGCAATACAATAATTACTTCCATAGTAAAGTAACAAAACAATTCCTTCATGCATCATCATACATTTCACATAATTAGTGCATTGACAATATCCTTTAACATTTAATATTCATATACATCATACTTGTATAATCAAAATGGAACATCATCATTTCAATGTACAATTCACAGTTTAAGTATCATAATCAAGTCTCGTGATCCCATCATGTTATCATATTTCAATAACAACAACTCCTAACAATTAATTTGATGACTCCACACCAACACTGTAACCAGAATCACATAATTCCAATCATACCAAATAACCAGGTGTAATGTGATAAAGTGTATATTATGGGGTGTGAAAGTGATGTATTTTGTGCATGGTAGAGTTTAAGGTAAGTGCATGTTTCATGTGATCAAGTGTGACGCAAGTGTGAGACTCAAGTGACCCAATGCATGCACCGGTCGTTAGGCCACGCCTAGTTGACACAACAACTGAGTAACTGTTAGTAACATTACTTTTAGGGAATTTATACAACCCAATGTAGAATGCACCATCTTTCCTTTTAGGGAATATACACCCAAGGCAGGATTGGTCGCCATCTTTTCTTTGAGGGAATATACACCCAAAGTAGGATTGCTCGCCATCTTTCCTTTTAGGGAATGGGACCCTAGGCAAGATTGCTTGCCCTCTTTCCTTTCGGGATCTTCCCAAGGCAGGGAACTCACCTTCACAACACAGTCAATAAAATTGCCATTCACATCCACATTCATAGCCATTAATACAATTTAACTTGTGTTACACCCAACACCATGATCTCAATTTACTTCATACACCAATAATCATTTCATAATGAATTCTAAGAGCATAACATCACATACATATCATTTATGAGATAATAGGGTACAATTTAATCATATTACATATCAATGTATAATATCAACACCCAATTTCATTTTCAAACTAGGCATACAAGTACTTTATGTCATAACTTTTGATACAGGTATTTCGCACACAAACTGACTTGGCATACATATTAATCACATCAAAATGGAGTCATCCACCACAATTTGGGATCAGATGAGCTCGGCAGCAACCTCGGTAGTTGCTGAGGTTCGGTAGCAAGTCCTGAGACTTTGGTCACCTCAGCAGTGTCACGCCCCGGATCCCGATGCCCGAATCCCTAGGTGGATGGCACGGATCACGAGGTGCAACCTTCGGGTTCCCAACCATGGAATGCGGAACACCAAACCAAACAACAGGAACAAAAGTATATAATACTTTCATTAACCAACCAGAGTGCGGAAGTTCAATTAAAATCAATTACATCATAATCATGACTTTATAAGAGCCTAAATCTCAACAATCAAATAAATGAAACTAGTCTGATCCTATCACACCAGTTCAAATCCAACATAACGAAATAACTAAATCGGCATCACAAGTCTAAGACCATGACCATCTCTCACGTCACCTCAACCTGCAACATGAGTAAGTTGCATGAGCTTCAAATGCCCAGTAAGAACCAACTTTGTCATCCATCCTCATGGAATAACATTAGTCCAAAACAATTCAGCGATATCGGAAAATACAACAATAAGGGAAACGTATCATAAACTCATAACATAATCCGAAATCCGAACATTATGTACATTATCATATAAATCACTCAACATTTAAGTATAAAGAACACAACACAATAAATGCAGAAAACACGATAATGATACATGAAGTGATGGTTAAACATAATTAATGCAACACATAATGCAATATGCAATGGATGCTAATGAGCACTACTTCCGGTGATCGACCAGTTTTCCAAGAACACGGGCTTGGTATGCTATTCACACTCATCTCATTTTGTGCCCTCTCCTCCCATGGTGTTCCTACGCGGTTCCGTAGGACCGGGTACAATTCCCATGGTTATTTATTCGTTCGACATTTAGGGTTTTAAAACCAAGGGAGATCCTTGAAGGATTGTTACCCATGAATAGAATATTAGCACAAACTTACTAATCACACACATCAGATGCACAGCTTGGTTATACAGGACGCAATTCCCCTAACCAACTCACACCAATCTCAATCCGTCGTTACCCGGTTGACACGGACGAGTTATGACACCAATTTCAATCCGTCACTGCCCGGTTGACCCAGACAAGCCATCAAGTTCACATACTTTGTCCGTCGCTGCCCGGGTGACCAGGACAAGCAGAACAAATCTTCACTGCCACGATCAATACAAGATATCTTGTGTGCCAGGTTGACATACCAGCATTCTGTAGCATGCCAGCCTCACAATGGGCCCGCCCACGAAGACATGCGTGCGAGACACAACGCCCCACAATTTTCCTTACCAATTGGCCAAGTAACAGTAGAATCCAAGTGATAATATCCGTCGAAAACTACCCGTGCACCCATACACACGAACAATCCGCTGAACACCATCACAGGTACCCTTTCCATACACAGTGAGATTTTCCGGTGATAACATCCTTCGGAAGCTGCCCGTGTGGCCATACACACGAACAATCCGCCAGACATCATCATGAGCCTCCATTAGTAAACATAATAACTCATACAATGTAGTAGCCTAGGTTTCGCCAGTCAATATATGGAGTCGCAACCCCAGTGTGGTCTAATCCAAGAGTTAGTGTTTGGTAGGGTCAATATCCGAGGAACTTAAAGTTGGCAAGTCTTCCTTTGATTCTATTCTATAAGTCCAACATATATCATGCGTATATAATTGCACCCTCCAAAACATCAAAAATAATCCAAACAAGTTCCGTCGATAGGCTGGTCAGTGTATCGACGCCTACCGACAAACTCCAATCTGGGTGGTCTGGTCTCCTTCGGTAGGGTGGTCGGTGTACTGACACCTACCGATGCAATACAGTGATCTCCTATTGGTAGGGTGATCAGTGTACCTGTCACGACCTGATTCTAGGGCGTACCCCTTTCAGGGTCACCACAAGAATTTGGCGACGCAACTCTCACCCCCTCACCAAGAGGTGGCAAACAAGTGAATAACAAGAGCAAAGAATCTAAATTATATTAGATATAACATACCAGGATCCCAAAATCAAGATGCACACAGGTGAAGCTTCAATCCAAGCTCACCTCTAGACTATCAGAGAGCAGCGATACCTGAAAAGATTAAATCAACGAGCATGAGTTAAATAGCCGCGAGTAATCCCCCAAAATCCATGGATTTGAACAGAAACACAGTCAACACATGAGTAGGATATGCCATATAGGTAGTTAATGTCATCACATGATAGTTCTGATACTGATGTCATTCATTTCCAATCCTTAGATAACTCTACTCGTAATAATAACTTATATGAATTTACCCCTCACACTCGGATACTGTCATATCTTATATATATATACCTATATTCTACTACACTAGGCAAATCCACCACAATCTCCACACAAGCAAAACCCAATCATCCATATGCAGTGTAGTCAGACCACACATGTTCCAATTCAAATATCATGCATGTCATGCCATGAGAAATGCTAGGGTTCTTTCATTTATTTTATGCCATGTCATGCCAAACAATCCACCAGTCACGTATGGTGGCTAAACAATCAAATGAATGTGATTGGGTATTGTGGTGTTGGATGTCCACATGATCCCATGCATCGCTATCGTGGAGTACATGAACCACACCGGGTTAGGGCCATTAGCAGATCCTGTGTGTGCAGCACAGTCACAGAGAGTCGTAACTCTAAGAGGGAACACCACCTCAACCTGGATCGGGAACCAAGCACCCTCTTTCACTAGAAAGGTTCCGAGGACATCATCTTCGTCAACCTCCCTCGGTGGTTCCGAGAGCATCATCTTCGTGAACCTCTCTCCATGGTACATCTCGGACTCCACACACGCCAATCAGATTTCCCTCTATATATACAGTACCATATATAGTTGTCCTCGGGCTCTTGGGGTAGCTAATCCATCACCCATAAATCAATCTTGTGATTTATACATATATAGTCACTCACTAGGACACCAGAGATCTTGTCTCTCATTTGGCACTCACCTCGGAGTCCAAGTATTATCACATTTGTCCATTGGTCTTTCATAAAGGAGCCAAGGTCAGCCCAGGGTTTGAGTCTCACACAGGAACCCACAATGCATGCATGTCCTTTTAATTCATGGAATTAACATTCAACTACATGATATGCATAAGGATAATCATAATTGCATGACATGATCCATTCAATTCATATTAAATCATACTCATCTGTACAGATGCAGGAATCAAATAAATAAATAACAACTGATGCGCTTCACATATTTATAATCACATGGCATCAATGTTCTTGCAGAACAATACACCAATCAATAATACAATCCATTATGCATTTGATCTTCATAATCCAAATTAGAGAATTCAATCACTATTACTAACAAGCCGGATACTATGGGTCATGTGTAGAGATAAGATGTTCAAGTTTTGATCTACCGGTTTCACACAACACAATGCAAAACAAGAGTTACACCCAATCACCACAATAAGTAAATTGGTAATATACAATGTCTATACCTAAGCATGCATGTACAAAAAATCTCATGTCATTGGTTTGGACACAACAAACTAAGTGCTATCCAATAAAAAACACAACACGAGCTTTCCTTTGGAGGGAAATACTAACTAACCCATAAGACTACCCTAAGGACAAATCTCACTAAGTAGTACCTTCAATCAAATCTAATACTCACATCATCCTTGTTCAAATCAACAATACATATGCTAGGCACATTGTAATTAAAACAGTAGGATGACAAGGTTCAAAAGGTGGCAGTCTGGAAAATTGACCAAGTCTGAAAAACGTTGACTTTTCACCAAAACATTTTTAGACTCTAGGAAATAATACTTTTCTCACCAGACCTTGGACATCTATCTTAATATGATAAAACTAGATCTTACAAATTATTAGGGGCCTCAAAGGTTAGTCAAAAGTGCCCCACCTCAAAAATGGTGTTTTGACAAACGTCCTGAAAACCAGAACTTGTACTAAAACCCAAGAGTTGACATTTATACAATCAGAATTAGGGTCTGGGAGTATTTTTATTGAACTCAAATGGGGGTGTTTGCTTATTTACATGTAATATCTTAAGTAAATGGAGAATAAAAAATACGAGGACCAGTGCTAAAGGCCAAGTTGTCCTAAGGACCAATGCTGAAGAAATTGGGCCCTGAAGGCCACAATATACCTGGTCGCTGGGTGTCATCGGTGCCACCGACCAACTCACCGACAGAAACCACACTGCACCTAATTTCGTCAGTGGGTCTCGTCGGTGGACCGATGAACCCGCCGACAGACCCCTCGGTGGGTGCTATCAGTGGACCAACCACCCACTGACAGACGCGATTCTGGGTTCTGAACTCTTCAATTTTTCTCCCTTTGCAACTCCAACTCATCCCAAACCCTTCTAAACATGATTTAAACAAATTAATAAGCTTAATGCACAGTCCAAACACATTTAAATCAACAATAACATGAATAAATGCTATAAACCCTAACAT
>JAUPMG010297366.1:0-17092 GCA_031762675.1 Pachysandra terminalis | reverse complement strand
TGTTGATGATATGTTGATATTTGGAACTGACTTAGAGATAGTGAAAAATACTAAGTCATTTTTATCATCTAAATTTGTCATGAAAGATTTAGGACAAGCTGATGTTTTCCTAGGGATCAAAATCATTAGGTGTAATGGAAATTTTGTGTTGACTCAATCTCATTATACAGAGAAAGTCCTTAGGAAATTTAATCATTTTGATTGTGATCAAGTTAAAACACCTTGTGATCCTAGCATTTACTTATTTAAGAATAGAGGAGTAGGTGTATCACAACCAGAATACGCTAAGATCATAGGTAGTGTGATGTTTTTGATGAACTGTACTCGTCTAGACATAGCATATATTGTGAGCAGACTTAGTAGATACACCCATAATCCTGGACGAGATCATTGGACTGTAATAAATAGACTTCTTAGATACCTGCGAGGTACAGTGGATCTATGAATAAATTATAGTGGATATCTAGCTGTACTTGAAGGATATTGTGATGCCAACTAGATATCAGATAATGATGAGACAAACTCCACTAGTGGTTATGTATTCACTTTAGGAGGTGGATTTATTTCTTGGAAGTCGTCTAAACAAACTTGTATAGCCAGATCCATTATAGAATCTGAGTTTATAGCATTAGAGATGACAGGAGGAGAAGCTGAATGGTTAAGGAATCTCTTAGCAGATATAACTTTGTGGACCAAACCGGTTTCATCTGTATCTTTTCATTGTGACTCACAAGCTGCAATAGCTATAGCTAAAATTAAAATCTATAATGGAAAGAAAAGACATATACGGTTAAGACATAATATTTTCAGGCAGCTGATTAGCAATGGAGTCTTTGCAATTGAATTTGTAAGGTTAGAAAAGAACTTAGCAGATCCTCTAACCAAAGGATTATCTCGAAAGGTAATCCAAGAGACATCGAGGGGGTGAGAATTAAGCCCAATGAATGAGTTTTGTGTGATGGTAACCCAACCTATGTGAATGGAGATCCCAAGAATTAGGTTCAATGGCTAAAAACAAGTCAGAGAGCGACTCAGAGCATGCACTATCATTATGAGTTTTTAACTCTATGTCCCTCCCTATGATGTAGACAGTACACACTAAATGTCGATTCAAGTTCACAAGACATCGGCATCATTGCATCCCGTTCTTGCCCAATTTTTATAATATTCTTATTTAATTATTTTTAATATACAATTTGATCCATGTGGGGGATTGTTGGATATGTCTCAAATTGTGAGCCTTATTATGGGCTTTTCAAATTTTGGCTTATCAAACAAGTCTTTTGTTGTATTCATGTTTATTCTTTTATGGTTACAAAATTTTCAGATTTTAACATTTGGGTTTTCATGAAATTTAAATCTTCCCTCCATTTTATCTTTGTGTTTGTAGAAGAAGGAGAATCTCACATTGGAATTCCATCTCTTCTTCCTTGTGTAGACATATAAAGATTGAATCTAGTTGGGTTGGAGACCCAACAAAGGAGAGTGTGATGGAGAGACATTGCTGAGGTTGTCTAGGACCTTTCACACACGCGCGCGTGCCGTCGCCGCCGTCCGTCGGACCGGTCCGGTCAGGGCGTGGTGTGGTGTATCATTAGATACATAGTTAACCTGCCCCTGTCTACATTTATATTTTGTTTTATGCCTACTAAGGGACACGTTCCTTAGTGGACAGTTGCCATTATCTCTATAAAAGAGACGTGAGGTTTCTTAAGAGATATACAAAAATACTCTCTCCTTTATCTCTGATTCTGATTTTAACAACTCTGTTCTCTGAGTATTCTTAGGCATTCTGACAAGTTCGAGACGTCAGTACTACGAGTGCACGCATACTGAGTCTAGGACGTTGTATCCTGGAGATCGATCGCCAGTAGCCGTTTGCCTTACGGAAGTTCCAAGTTAGGCGAAATCAATTCTTAAGGACGGTGGATTCTTCCATGCCTCGATCAATACTAGCAAATAAGTTTTCCTATTGTATTGTAATTACAGATCTGATTAGTAGTTATGTTCCTGTTACTAGGATTTTTCACATACAGATTTCTGTAAGTAATTATTTGGATTCACTATTTCCAGTTAATTATAATTTCTGTTAATTAATCAGTGCAATCTTATCGGAATGTTTTCCAACAAAACTCTCACACTTCCAAGGGATGGATATCCAAACCAAACACGAGCCTATGATTTCACATATGAAAATACAGTAGAAGTAATTTAAATATCCAATAAATAATCATTGAAACAAGGTTTATCAAATCATAATCCAAGTAAGATGCCAAAGTGAATAAAGTAAATAATAATTAAGTAAATCTCTTAAGTTATTACATACCAAAAATTGTTCGTCAATGGAATCCCCATCATAGCACATATCCATCAATCATGAATTCATCGTCTCGAGCCTCAAACCCTACTGCTAATTTATAAAATGTTAAGTTTGAGCTTACTAGCTCGCAAGTATGGTATCGTTGTGGAATCTACTATGAAGGTGTTAGGATTCTAATCCTCACACATACAAGTAATATGGATAATCAATAGCATAAGAATATATAAGAATGAGATAATATGCAATGTGGTTGGTTCATTTAGATGCAATGACATGAAAAACAACCAATTTTATTTTTCACAATATAATGGCATACACACCAACATGAATACAAGGCATCCTGTTTGGCATTTGTACAGTGTATGTTCACTCTGGATCCACCTTTAGTCCCTCCAAAATATCCCCATAGTGATTATATCCCGAGCTTCGAAACCCGTATCGCAACAAAAGACATGCAAACACAGATCTCGATGATGCAACCTCGGTCTCCAACCCAAGAGACTGCTAGGTCACTAATTCCCTTATGCAAAAAGGTATAATGGAGTTGATGCATCTAGCCAGAATTCATAGCGGAAGACTACTCTGAAAAAACTGGAGTTAACAAAAACTTCATTAATTAATAAGCAAGAGAGAACATAATAATGAGGCTCAACAACATAATCTAACAGGTTTAATAAAAACATAACATAATGAAATTTATACCAGTACAACTCAAATCAAAAACCCAAGAGCTACCACGCCAAATAAAGTCTATATAAAAATGTACTAGTTTATACGTCGCTAGTCCAATGCCATGTCGTCTCCTCATCTAGTCGCCGGATCATGCAATTGACCTGAAAAATATTTCCAATGAAGGGTTAACTAGATAGCCAGTAGGAGATACTAACAATTATCCCTCTGCAAAAATCAGCGCGATCAGCACTTACATATTATAGTGTCGCACATTATCAACATCACCAATAGATATCAACAGATATAACCATATGCTATCTCATCCATAGCACATCACAAGACAAATAGAATAGATCATAGCACTGTTTTATAACAATATCATATCAAATGATAAAATAAATTTTTAGAAAGTTAATTTGTAAGAATTTATTCGATAATGCTATTAAAATTATCCATTCAAATGGAGGTGGTGAATATATTGGCTTAGGCATCTCATCTATTTCTATGTATCCATCATTACTCATCTATATGTGCATCTAATGGTAACTCAATCAAGAGAAGGTACATGTTGATGTAACATACTGTTACACTTAGTACCTATTCCTCTCACAAAGCCAACATGTTTCAATCATGCTTATAAGCAACAAAAATAACATCAAGAGTTAGAACACTTGTTAAAACCAAAAAATGATTTTTTTTGTTCCATCATCAACCTCTCAAAATGTTATTGGTTGTAGGTAGGTGTCTAAGCTCCTTTCATTCACATTGTCTTCTCAGTTGTAGTATCTTGTTAATTTCATATTCCCTAATTCGATTTCCATAATACTTTATTAAATAAAACACTTACATACACCAATCACTATATTGATTCTTGTTTCCCAAACCATTTTTATCTCCTAATTTCAATAGTTCAACTCCTATTTACTTGAGCTAGGGTTCACATGATATCATTGTCATCCCATGGTGAAGACGGAAATTGATCCTAAGACGTAGGGACAACCCCACCAGGCCCTTACCACTGAACCAAGTAGCACCTTCTATCCCAAGCCTATTTGAATGACATATTTTTATTTATATATTGTTTCCACATTAAAGTGTCTTGGGCATTGCACCAAGTAGATTCTTGGTCAGTTAGTAAAGACTAGTTTCGCCAGGCCAAAAGGACTTCATTACACAATCTTGGGCTCTTAATATTGAGACCCCAGCACGCTTCGATAGGGCTGTCAACGAGCCGAGCCGAGCTTTGCCCAGTTCAGCTCAGGCTCATAAATCTCGAGCAAAGCTCAGGTTCGTTAAAAAAATTTAGGCTCCGAGCCGAGCCTAGTTTTGCCCAGCTCGGCTCGCAAAAAGTTCGGCTTATAAAAAATCGACATCGTAAAAAAGCTTAGACTAATACAATTGTATTAACATTATAGTTGATAACTGTTATTATATCTAATATAATATGTTCACATGTGTGTTTAATATTAATAAATAATATCAGATATGAATGTATAATCACATATACAAACCGAGCTGAGCTTTAACCGAGTTGAGCCTACCCAAGCTCGGCTCAAGCTCGTTAAAATAATGAGCTTTTTTCCGGGCTCAAACTCGGCTCGCGAGCCTAATTTTAGAGCTCAAGCTTGACTCAAACGAGCTGAGCCCGAGCTTGAGCCAAGCTAGCTCGGCTCGTTGACAGCCCTACACTTTGACGTACATATCTTGGTCCATTTTTAGAGTATGGAGGGTTCTACTTTTGCCTTGTTGAGCCGAAAGAAAATCTTTGGCCTCTATGTCGGTTCTCTTGTTCTTGATTGTGCGGTATAAGACTAAGTTAATCAAGGTAGTCCTTCCGGTTTTGGTGAGGACTTAGGCCTTCCAGCCAGCCACCAGTCTTTTACTTATTCTACTAACAAGGTCCACAAAGTGGTCCTTGATTATTCTGCCAGAAATCACAGGGACTCCTAAGTAAGTTTTTAGAGATGATTTCCAATGAACTCTAAACATGTTTGTCAGTTGGGCTCTAAACCTTTTCCTTAGATTTGGGCTAGTACAAATTTCTGATTTCCTAGTATTTATCTCATGACTAGCCTCAGCCCAAAATTGTTTTAAAATATCATTTGTGACTTTATTCTCCTTCTTTGAGGCTCTACCAAAAATCAGCAAGTCATCAGTGTACATGAGATGAGTTATAGTAGCATACTAAATATATTGAAATAGACTATCATTTCATTCATAAAAGCTAGGGTTGTCAATTGGTTCAGTCTTAACCAAAAACCGAAAAGAACAAGCAGACTTTTTTCGGTTTGGTTTGTTTTTTGTTTTTTCATTTTGGTTTGATTATAGTTTAGAAAACAAAAATCGAATTAATTTGGTTCGATTTATTATTAAAGCTTCGACTAAGCCGAACCGAATGAAAAAAAAAAACCAAAATAGATATTATATATCTGTGTCTGTGTGTGAAAATAAAATTAATTTTGACAAACTAAACCAAAAAACCAAAATTTTCAATTTGGTTCATTGTAGCTGGTTTGGTTTTCGATTTTCTAAATCAATTTCTATTTCAGTTTGGTTCGATTTTTGGTTTAATAGAATATAATTCAGTTTGGTTTTTGTTTGATCACTAAACCGAACCAAACACCTCTAATTAAAGCACAACAATCCTCATGAATGTCATACTTGACAATAAAGGGCCAAATTGTTGATTTGTTGTTGCCTTCACAAAAGGTGTCACTTTGTTAGGATTGAGTCTGATAAGAGTATGTTATAGAATGAGTCTCATAGATAATTTGTGAATGGTTAGATAAGACTTCTAAACATTTGGTTGTAATATGTAGTTTTTTTTTTTTAAGGGACTACTAGGCCTTTTTTGGTATTAATAAAATTAGTGTCAATTGTGAGCATATGATGAGTGCAATATATTTGGAGGAAATAAAAAATCAATGGAAAATTACACTTTGACCACCAAGGTTTCTGATAATTGCAGTTATACACCTTGTGGTTTTTGAAATTACAATGACTCAATGTCCTTTTCTGTTTTTTCGTTTTTTTTGGTCTAAACCACCCGGTGTCCGGAAACCACATGGCTCCGACTAAATCCAAATTCGAGCCAGGAAGGACCACGAAGGCGGCAAAGCTCTCCCACAGAGCAGCTGCATTCCCAAGGCTCGAACTCGAGACCTTTGATTAAGCTAGAACAGACCCCCGCTGATCTACGCGCACGGTGGTAACTCAATGTCCTTTAGTTAGTTCGTTCTTCATCAATCCTTTGATGTGTTTTTTTTTTTTTTCCTCTTTGATGAAAGATTCAAATGCGACATGGGAGCATAATGACTCTTTAGTCGAGAGAGATTAAGAGCTACAAGTTAAGGTTGGTTTAAGCTGAAAACCAATTGATCCAAACCGACTTTTGCTTTATCTGAATGTGGTTTTAAATATTTAGTTCGGTTTAGCTTTGGATTAAGTCTTGGTTAAACAAAACCAAACCAAAACCCGAAACTCTAGGGTATGTATATACCTCTAAACCAAACCCGTCTAGATAATAAACGGGTTGCTTAGGTGGTGCTTGGCATTGCTTCTATAAGCACTTATTCCAGCTTATAGCTTATATAAGTACTTATTAAATTTAAAAACGTGTTTGACTGGACTTATGGGTTAAGTGTGCATCCATAAGCAGTAGAGGAAGCCTACCCATAAAGAGAAGTTGCTCTCAACAGCTTCTCCCAAGCTCTTATGCGTTGAGCCATTTTACAATTTTAATAATATTTTTAAAATACCAATTTTATCCCTAAACTTTCATAAGCACTTAAATAAATGTTATTTTTACAATTTAGTAATATTTTTATAATACCCATTTTACCCCTAAACTTTCATAAGCACTTAAATAAATGCTTTTACCCAACACAATTTGCTTCAAGCACTTACTGTTGTGGATAAGTGCTCCCATTGAGCCACATATCCAATAAGTGCTGATCCACAAGCACAAGCCGGGCCAAACGCCACCTTAGATTCGGGTGGATTGGTAGGTTTTAAGGAACCGATTCCTAAGTGAGCCATAGGTTCCAAACTGCCATTCTTACACAAACATGAATAACTGACAACATAAAAACACAAGGATCTCATGTATGTTACAATGATTATCCTTCTTCCAATATTTAAATTTGAATCCCCTCTCCTAAATCAACTTAGAAGGCATCATGACAGCAGGATTCACCACAGCAAGCACATCAAACCATTGAAAGATAAATAAACTTGGTACAAAGCCTGCTCACACGTTTACCTCTTTGATTATTCAAAATTTGAAGCCAAACTTCTTCCCCTTGTAGAAACTCAGTTAGCCAATCTCAATAAATATGTAGAGGATGACAGAATGCCACAACTGAATTGTCTGAATCATGAGATTCTTAGAAATACTCCCACCTCTTGCAATCATCGTATAGATATATCTTAGAACTTTTGCTTTGAGAAGCATATCAAACTCCACAGAACCTCCAACAGCTCGTATGAATAGACAATCTATAGAATGAATCCGGCTTGAATTCATAAGCTAGTGACACCAGTAGCTTCCCGCTCTCGGGCTAGCATGTTAAAGCCGATGCTATTCAACTTTGTTATTAGCTATTATTCCACTGACAAACACCGTTTGCATAATGAATTGTTCTGATGAATAATACCGTATGCTAAGAGGATGAAATCAATCATTGCTGCAATTCCTCTGTATAGTACCAACAGATTTGGAATAGCTCTCATCTCATTTTACCACTGGCACAGGGCTCACTTTGCACACCTCTGCATTAAACCCACAATCCATCAGAAGCAGCAACCATGCTCGTTGCTGCTCCGAGAGTCGATCCCTTGGCCCTTTAACTTCAACAAGCTTGGCCTCACCCGTGTATTCTCCACAGAACCGCCAAAGCAACAAATCTGGCATCCCACTTGACCAGCTCCGGTAATCTTGGGCCAAGTGACGGCAGAGTGACGCCAGACAAGGACTACCAATGCATGTAACAGCAGCCCGTAGATCAGACAAGGAGTGTCGGTCCCAATTGACTCCCCGGCAAAGTATTCCCAGATGTGATTCCCATGAAGTAATGAGTATCTCTTCAGCCATGCCATCATGAATCTTGTGTAGGTGAGACTCTATCAGGTTCTTTCTTGCCATGTAAAAGTTATCTATCTCAAGATCTAAGGGTGCAGTCTGCATGAGGGAACCACATATATATATATCATTATCTCAAATATGACACAATATTGAATTTGTGTAGATGAAAATATATGATATTATTGAATGTACAGCAGAAGCCATAAACCATTGTAATTACATTAGAGAATAATAACATAATCAGTTAATTACTCTTCTATGGTGGTCTACCAGTTAATTATACTTTCACAGTAGTCTACCAAAACCATTCATAACTGATGATATCAATACTATCTTATCCAAAATGCAATCTATGATTCAAGCAAGCAAGAGAAATGAAAAGATAATGATTGCCTTTAGAAATGATTTCAGATAAAACCAATGGAACTGTCGCTTAGGCTGCACGAAAGAATAGAGATGAAAAAAAAAACAGGATTCCCTTCTAAAAGTATTCATATAAAACACTTAGTGATGCCGTTCTTGGAGGTCCAATTTTGGAAAGCTTCTCGAACAAGTAAATAAATCAGTTATCTTATATGTTGTGAAACTGGATTCTGAGAAGAAACTTAAATGTTGCAAATGAACCCAAGAAGGGTATATACATACATACATATATATACATACATACATACATACATACATACATATATATATATATATACACAGAGAGAGAGAGAGAGAGAGAGAGAGAGGGAGAGAGAGGGGGGGGGGGAAAGATACAAAATGATAGAAAGACTAATATAACCTTAAATAAGTTATCTTCTTGCACATCTCATATACACATAGCATAATATGATATCTTCAATACTACCCTATACAATGAGCATGCACATCAACGTTCAACATATGTCTTCAGCACTCCCCCTTAAACTGATGGACATGGAAAATCTTCATAAGTTTACCAAAAGAGTTGCTTAAAAGTATGATGCTGCAGATACCAGCTGTTGTCTGAGTCACTCGATCACATGAAATAAATGAAAGAAGGGCCTTGCAGGCCCTTACAACAGGAGAGGTCACACAAGCCTTGTAACTATAGAGAGTTACACTTCCTTCTTAAAACAAGAGAGCCTACATAGGCTTCAAAACTTAAAGAAGCCTAACAGACCTACACTATAGAAGATGCCAACACTGGCTACTCATCTTTAAGGCGTTGTACTGGCCACACAGGCCCTACTGACCTTTACAACTGAAGAGATCCTATAAGAGTCTCACAACTTTAAGAAAGCCTCATGGGCCTTCAAATAGGCTGCATTAGGTGACAGGACTCAGAAAATGAAAGATTTGTGCTCCAAAAACAGAGGGACTGATCTGAAATTTTAAATTTTAGAAGATAGAACAATAATTTCTGAACTCAGAGGCTGAAACATCAACAGACCAAAGGATAGATGCCTTCCTTTCAAACCAAAACCCTCTCTTCTTCTGCTTTATCATCATCTTCTGCTTCACTTGCATATTTACCTCCAGGATCAGACTGTTTCACTCTGAAGTTCAACTGGAAGGAACCTTTCATCTAAGCTAGGTACTTTAAGAAGCACACTTTTTTTTTTTTTTATACCTTGGGTGTCCGGGCCTTAGGCCCGACTAATCCCAAGTAGGAGGCTTGCGCAGCAACCCACCGCCACCACCTCCCACTTAAATCCAAACCTGCCCAGCTGGGGAATCGAACTTGAGACCGTGCGCCTAACCCACACAATCCCAAGCACACTTGAACCATCCAACAGAAATCCCATTGCCAAAGAGAAGGCAAGCAACAGGTTCAACAGTAAGCAAATCCATCTTTACAAAGCATACCAACCTCTCTAAAGCAACATCTGAGCGGAAGAAAAAAAAAAACTTCACCACCATTGCACCAAAATTTTACTTAATAATTTGTTACGAAAAGAAGGGAAGAAAAAATTTGAGTGATTCCCTGAGAAAATGAATGCCATTACAGCCACCAGCAAAGCTCCAAAAATGAAACCCTCCATTTCTCTATCTAAGGTTTTCCAAGACAAGAAGGGAATCTGTGTTTTTCTTGAAAAGATGGAACAAAACGAATCAGTTTGGAGAAATTCATAACAGAAATCATTCTTGCAACTTTAGAGAAATCAGAAATTCAGGGCTGATAACAACAATAACAACAACAAAAACGGTAACAAATGCTTCAGAAACCCTGACCCAAAAAATGGAGAAGAAAAGAAGCACTACATGAAACAAACAGAAACAGAAACAATAAAAGATATAAAAAAACAATGGTTTTAGTCCAGCGGATAGCAGCACTGTCCGCCACTGATGGAATGAGAATAAGAGAACAAAATCAGCACAAGTATAGAGTGTGGAACCGTGTTTAGAAAATGGGTTCTAAGAAGAAACTTCCTCGTTACAAATGAACTCTAAGAGCAGTATATATACAAAGATACAACACGATAAAAAGACTAATATAAGCTTAATCCTAAGAGATGCTACTGCATATCTCATATACATATAGCATAATATGATATCTTTAAACCTATAAAAACAAAATTTCTAGAAGCTAGGTGTTCGTCAACATTAATCTTAGTTCAAAATATCTTATCTTAACCGTCAATATAGTCGATATGTATCTTGTATCCACAGAGTCGATACAATATACATGTGTATTTTAGGAGAAGTTACTTTTCTACATTGTATTAGTTGATAAATGAAACATATCGATCGTATCAGTCAATACAGTCTTGATACATGCAATGCCTTTTTTAAATAGAAAAATGTGGAAAAAGGCCTTTCACTCTATTGTTCGACTCTCTTTCCCTAACCAAAAACCCAAACCCCAATGAAATACAGCCAAATTCACCCCAAAATCTTCTAAATTTGTTAGAAGACATCAAATATTTGGAGCCTAAAATCTCTTGCCTCTTCTTGCATAGTCTTCTAAGGTATGCATTGCTACAATTTTTTATTTTATTTTAAATTAAATTCTATCTAAAAGAATGTTTTGGAGTCTTATTACATGGATCTATGGATTTCAAGTGAATTCATACATCTAGTTGCCTATTTTTCAAGAAATTGGAAATGTTTTTAGAGACTTTTTGAAAAAAATAAAAATTACCTTCAAGAAAAAATAACTATAAAACCATACTGTGTTGACCTAAAGTTTCTATATGTGATGATTCAAAGGCTGATCTATCAGCTTAATAGATCGATCGTAATGTATGAAAAAACAATTTTCGAATATTTATGTTTACTATAAAATAATTTAATAGAATTTATAAATAAATAATATAATAATTTCTTTAAAATAAATTGTTCTTAGTATTTCTTTTATTCTTACAATTTCATGGATAATTTGTATCAAGTAATAAAACTTGTTCCTTTTTATTCTAAGATATTGCTAAGGGATTTGAGTTCTTCAATGGATGTTTGAACTTTGAAACTATGGTTATGTCTTGAAATTGATTGCATCATATTCCTTACAAGTAATTGATGTATTCTATGGGATATTAATGCTCTTCTTTGTATATTATTACTCTTTGTGTTATATTATAGCTTTCCTTTAAATTTAATCAATTTTTTATAGCTTGCCTTTAAATTTAATCGTTTTTATTTTAAAGTTTCCATGAGACTACGGACGTACCAGTTTGTTTCCACATAATTATATACTATATTAGTGAGCATATGATATGAAATTTATGCCAATCATCATTTTTTTTAATATAATCTTTGCTTCTAAAGAATCTTGATTTAAGTATCCAATAGATTCCATGAGTTTATAACTTTTTTCATGATTTTTAGGGCATTTCTAAGCGTATCCGATACATATCTCGATATCCTTCGACTTTTTAACAGACCAATACGCCATCTTGACACAATATTTTGAACCATGTCATGAATTAGTTAATAGGTTAAAGGATTGGTAGCACATAATCATGGACAATGGCCCTACAGCAAGAAAATAAACATGCCAATGACCCCAACTTAAGGTTGACAGCGAGAATAACATTTCGCTGCAATGGCCGGCAGTTGGAAGCTAGATACTTCTGAAAATTTAAAACATGATCTTCATGCGTTTTCTCAATTATATCTTTTACTTATTGAACGTGTTGGAAAAATATGAAGCATCAGGAGTATGAAGGGTTAAAACAATTTGCAATGTTGATCAACAAGTTTCAAAACAAGATCGGCTAGCTTTCTTTTAGACAAGTTTCTTCCCCTCTGATCAAGATCGCGAATGCACCAAGGGGTTAATGAGAAAATGTCTTCAGGATACAATGAAGCCTCCGATCAAGATTCGTTATGATTCTCGGATGTGCACAGTCCAATCACAATAGGACACTATGTATAGGACTAATGATACCAATCACATGATCGAAAGCCTTGATGTAGTAATAGCCTTTCTCTCTTACTCAGATCTGGACTAGATCGAATCTAGGACTAACTCGCACCATCAGATCTGAACTAGGCTGATTCTGAATCGAATCTGGATGCTATGGAATAATCTAAATGATCTGGATCTATAGTCTATTTATAGACTTACACGTGTTTGTTCACCAACATGCATGATGTTGATCCAACGGTTTGGATCAATCCTGAAAGGGCATGTACCCTTTCACTCATCAACCATAAGGTGCAACCAAGATCCTACGGACAGGATCTAATCCATGTAAAGATACATGTTCGGTTGACACCTCTCTGATCAGTGCAACCTGGTCGGATCATGGTGTTTGAACTCGGATCCAACTCGGGGATCGGACGAGATTGGATGATCCAAATTTAATAAAAACAAAATTTCAAAAGCCCAACTCGGACGATCCGACTCGCCGATCCCTAGTTGGATCGCCCGATCCGTATCGGGATCGGACCGAGTCATTCATTTTTGTTTTTTATTTGTTTCGGATTCAACTCGGGGATCATCCCGGTCCGATCCCTTACACTATGGGTCGGATGGTCTCGATCATGTGAAGACGATCAGACCCGCCATCTGACGGTCCAGATCTCTTAGATCGATCAGGTGTGTCCGATCGCAAGATCAACCCGAACCAGGTATGTTCAAACTATCAGACCAATCAATCAACCAGGTCCAACCAGGTGGGCCACACTTTAAAAGAAAAGTGCCCTTGCGCCCTCGCATATGCATGCGTGTGCACGCCAACCCATGTGCAATGCACTATACCATTCCCCTTGTTTTAAACACATAAACAAAAGGGAGCTTACCTTATATAAAGCCTCATCTTTTCTTGTAGCTAACCGATGTGGGACAAGAGACTTCACAACTAAGAAAAAGGCTTTCTACACAAAACAAAAACCAATCTATTTTGAAAATATCCAACAAAAGGCAACTTATTTCAATAAAAAGTAGTGCAAGGCAATTGCTGAACCTACAAAATAATCGAAAAATGTTACAACACAAACATCTTACTTTGGGAACATCCAAACGAAAGAATGAGAAATCTGGCTGATTTACTAAGTTTACAAAGAATCATGCTCATGGATAGGACAAATAAAACAAATGCAAGATAAGTCATAAACAAGTATATGTATGGCATCATTATAACAATTAGACTAAAGAATACAGGCTTCAAAAATCAACAACAAAATGTCTTAACCCAACCAGTTGGGTTGGCAACATGAATCCGGTTCCTCCATCCCAATCTATCAAAAACAATATCTATTCCAACATGGTTCAAGAATCAATTAAATCAAATTGATAAGAGATAGTAGCTCCCAAAATTCATCTATTCCCCTGTACCTGAAATCTCGTATGGAAAACATCAGGCACATCCGCAAAGATGACATCCCACATGAGAAGTCCAAAAATAGTCAACCAAATTCCACTTTCTGTATGAACACCCTGCCAGCCACCTCCTTCCCCAGCATAATACTGCAAAGCAAGCTCTTCAACACCACACTGCTCCCCATCTTCACCATAAAACCTGTTCTTCATACCTGTTTTACAGTTCAAAGGCCTCCCTCGAACATGTACCTACCTTAGCAACCACAACAAAAATAATACTGATAATGATGATCATGATGATGGCACAACTATAAAAGATTTCACCCTCTGGAAGAAAATGATTAGACAACTCAAGACTTGTTATAATTCGGCAATTCAATCATATCATCTATTTGTTGATAATACCCGTAATTTACTAACTTGGGGCAAAGAATCCATCGTCAATCTCTTTGAGTTCTTAATTTAGTATTAAGATTCCTCAACCTAGCATATGAACAACGATAAGAGTGCTTTCTATATTTCCAAGGGTGCTTCTTCAGCAAGGAAAGCAGTTATTACTCTATGGTGCAAGAGAAGTCTTTCTGTTTTAATTATCAGGAGGTTCGTTTTAAAGAGGAAGGTGGAAAAGATAGATTTTAAGCCTGGTAAATAAAAGCCAGAATAAGGCTAAGGGCTGGCAAGGTAATTTGTTGAATCAGGGTGGGAAATCTGTTCTCATTAAGCATGTGCTTTGCTCAATAGCTCTCTGCCTTATTGCTAGTGTGGCTGTTCCAAAAGAATCTTAAATACCATAAACAGGATCCTTTCAAATTTCTTTTGGGCTGACAAGGAAAATAACCATGGGAGGCTATCGATTCCATCTTTCCTTGTATTAAGACAATTAACTTAAGTTATCAAAGCATGTGTATGAAACAACCTCGTACAGTTTATAATCTTTTCAAAGCATCTATATTAAAGAACCTCATCCTTGGTTTAAGAGCACAAGGATGGGATGTTTTAAACTGTGGAGCAAAATTTCTGAAGCTATTAGGATGGTGACTTGGAACTCTAAAAAACTGATTGATAAGGCACAAGTGTCGATTTCTGATATGACTACTGGTATGAAACCGGTCCACGGGCGAATATGTTTTGGAAGAGCCTGACCTCTTTGCTTTAGTAGCTGATTTGAGAGATCATATCAGGTTGCTGATATTATTCTCCTATATAGAACATTTTTTAAGCTTTGTTCATTTCTTTCCCTGATCTGGAAGATAAACTTATCTGGAGTTAGGTTCCTCTGATGAGTTAACCGTGAAGTCAGGTTATGAGCTTATCGGTCACAACTATGACAAGAAAATCTGGGCTGCTTTTATTTATTTTGCCTCCTAAAATCAGTGTATTTTATTGGTATCTTTCAATTATGCTCTATCTACTGATGACTTTATTTCCACGTTGAGTATTTATTTAATTAGTAGAAACAGCTGCTCTCTTACCGTTGGCTCAGAAGATATCTAAAAGAATCAGTCCTCCATGTGAAGCATATGCTTAGAAGGTATACCACTGCTCTCCCTACCCCATCCCAGCCAAGCTGTCTGCTAGCTCATTGGCCGATCTTGGACTTGGGTGAATGAGATGTTCAAATCACCTATCAAGAAATGAGCCAAACGCACAAGATGAATAAGCCTCCAAGAATAGTTATGCATAAAGACGAGCCATGACACCACTAACAAAGAATCACCCTCTACCTCAAGTATAAAATTCTGAATCATGCTTCTTTCAGTCCCATCACCAAGGCATGAACCTCAGCACAGATTGCATGGCCTACTCCAATTGGGTCTCAATATATGCATGAAAAATGTCATGTATACAGTCCCAAGAGATGCCACCAACCTAGGACCTTCTCAAGTTACCCAAAGAGGAGCCATCAAAATTGAGCTTGATACTTCCCTCTCTAAGAGGTCTCCACTCTTTGTTAGGTTGCAACCACAACGGAGATGAGAATGCAATATTGGAGCACTCTATAGTGATCTTCACCATCAAATATGGGATAACAACCAGCCAAGAGGCCACCATCAAAAGAATTGAGTCAATGATAGATCGAGTGCTACTACTCCTATCCTCAAACAATCTTCTATTCCTTTCTAACCAAATGGTTCATAGGATAATCTAAGGACGGATTGATACACCATATTTCCTTTCTTCCCTAATGCCGCTGACCTCCATTAATCTAGGAGAAGCCTGATCCCAGTGCCATCACCTAATCAACCCCAAGCACCTGCAAGGACTCCCAGATTTGACTAGCAATCGAGTAATGTAGGAATAGATGGCCCACCGACTTCCCCTGACGCACACATGATGCAAATCTGTAAGGAAACTACCAAATATTTCCTTTTTCTTGTAGGTTGTTACAAGTGTTGATTTTGTCCAAAACTTTGGTCCACACAGAAGCCTTGACCCTTGGAGAGGCATGGGCCCTCCAAAGCTGATGAGTGAAGAACGGTGTTGAAAGAACACCCTTGTCACTACGAATGATATCAAAAAAAATATGACGGAGAAAAAACAACCCCCAAATCAGGCACTAAATCCTAAAGTTATGAGCATCAGGGCCTATGAAGACTTCTTTAAGGAGTTTAAAAAGTTTGGCTAGTTCAATCAAGTTCGCTAACCTAGGAAATCTTCTTAAATCCAAGTTCCAAGCCAAACTCGTGGAAAACCAAAAAAAGGACTTCAGAAACCAAAGAATACTTATTACACACAAGATTGAACAATTGAGGAAACAAGTAGAAGAAAGGAATCCCTCCACCAGATATCCCTCTAGAACTGAATGCGAGACCCACACATCCCAGCAAGAACCAAATAAACTGATAAAAGATGGATGCAAAAAAACAACAGCCTTCCAAGGGCTACTAAGGTTGTTGATGAAGGAATTTATGCAAGTATTGTGAGAATTCGAAGGAAAAAGGTTTATTCTTTAGTTGGCCAGTTATAAATAATCCTTCCTTGTCTTTGGGAAATATGGATGAAAGTTGCAAACACCAATTTAATGATAATTAATTCCAAGAATTTTTGGTCTCAGTGCTATTAAAGGCGGTCACCTAGGCGCCTAGGCGACCAGACATTTTTTCAAAGGTCCAAGCGATGCCCGCCTAGGCTGAGTGTGCCCAGGCGAGCACCTGGTCGCCTAGGCCACAAGGCGACCGCCTGGTCGCTTAATTTGGCCGGGCGGTCATTCAAGTTGTAAAATTGATTAATTGTAATTTTATATTTTAATTTATTAATTAATTTTATTCTAATTAGTTTATTATTTAAA
>JAUPMG010297338.1:0-17094 GCA_031762675.1 Pachysandra terminalis | reverse complement strand
ATATAGTGCCACTCCACTCAAGGTCGGTGGAGTGGCAAAACATGTATACAATATTAATATTGAGGTTTCTCAAAACTTTAGGGGGGGGGGTGTCTGGGTCTACTTGATATTCCATCATTTTCATTCTAGACGAAATGCTTTCCTGAAATAAGGTGGAAAAAATTATTTTTAAAAACTTAATCGTCTCCTCCTAAATAAATCAAAAGACAATATTATTTCTAATTATATTAATTTTTTTATCATTAGTTTTGGAAAGTTTAAAAATTGCTGGACGCATTTTATGATACGCCCCTTCCAAAGCGGATTTAGGATGCTAAAGCGTCAAACTTTTGGATCTTGGTAACCTAGAACTTTTGAATCTTACTTATTTATTTTATTTTATTTTAAATTTACTGTAATTCTAGAAATAATTATCAATATTTTTTTCTTCTATAGGTTTGTGTTCCCTCGAGTATTTGCCCCCCTTACCTTCTTCCAGTTTCTATGTTGGTATTCAGGCAGTGTGCATCATGTTGAATCAGAAGAGATTTCATTTATTATCTCCTCTAAATGTTGACATATCTTTTAGTAGAACTTCTTAATTGGCTTTTTTATTTTATTGTTATTTTCTCTTTGATGAATTTAGTTTCTGAGGCAACTTTCAAATATTCATGTGTCTATATGTTCCCTCGTCCGACCGCTCACGCTTCGCTACTTCACGGAGCCACATTGGCAATAGCAAATTGCAAGTTCTATGATCCGATCGGAGAATTTCATGTAATTGGATAAACCGGCAGATCCAAAATAATGACGAACCGACGTTAGCCAAATACTGGCCGTAACACTATATATACTGATGTTTTGCTAAATAATGTGCAATTGTGAAGAATAGGTAAGCATTGCAGCACTTTTAAAAATGATCTTTGTCTAGACTTTTTGGATATTCTATTTTATCTGATTTTGAAAATTCAAATGTTTACTTTCGGATATTAACTTAGCATTTATTGTAAAGCCCAAATATTTTACTAATCCTAAACTTAAAAAATATTCTTATAAAAATAAATGGCATAAGTATAGAGACCTTTACAATTTGTGTTACTGTCTCCCGTGCATCGCACGGGGTTCCACTAGTATAATATATACATGCAGAGATGTGTGTGTGCGCCCATGCGCACACCGACGATAAGACAAGTAGCATTATTATATTATATAAAAAATTATGTGTCTAGGAGAAATTGAAATTAAACTTCAACATTGTTACATTGGGTAAGACTAAGAAAATCTATAAGCGCTAAAAAGAATTTTAAATTATAATTTGTTATTTTGTATATATATATATATAAGAGAAGGAAGAAATTGAAATCAAACTTTGATTTTGCGGGTGTAATCAAGAGAGTTTATATACATAAGAATAATTTAGAAATAAAAAATATATTAAGGATTAATAAAAAAAATTAAGTCTTTAAGAAGTAATACTCAAAATTGGAGGAGCCACCTATTGTCAAAAAAAAAAAAAAAACCTTCCTTTCAAATAAAAGATATATTTTGTGGTGTTGATTTACAGATGGAGGCAGCAATTTTCTAAACCTAAATTTGACTCACAAAACCGCCTATTTGTTGTTATACGGAGACTGATCCTATTGAGGCATTCAGGAAGTAATAATGATCCAACCATTGAATAGTAATTTCACTGTTATGCTTGGTCCTAATTACATGATAGTTATCATACTTTTCGAGGCTACTTTTTTTAACACTTTTTTTTAAGCTTTGGAGAATAATAGAATTTGGTGTATATCGGTGGACATAGGCACTATTTGTCTAACCACGTAAATTTGTGTCATGTATGCTTCATAAATTTCTTCTTTATCTTGTTTATTTTTCTTTCTTAACACTATTTTGAATGGGTCAGGATAATCGCCATCACAAATGTTAAGGGTAGGGGTATGCCTGTTTAGATGGTTCGAACCCCCTTTTATAACGGATCAGTTTAGTAGTACAAACTAAAGCCAAACCTAATTACATTGCACTAAATCAAACCGAAATAAAAACCGATTTAGAAAACTGAAAACTCAACCACAATGATCT
Organism: Pachysandra terminalis; assembly: GCA_031762675.1. Lineage (NCBI taxonomy): Eukaryota > Viridiplantae > Streptophyta > Magnoliopsida > Buxales > Buxaceae > Pachysandra > Pachysandra terminalis. The sequence goes on along the minus strand of JAUPMG010297338.1, from coordinate 15,030 downwards.
TAGTTTTTCGGTTGGGTTTGACAAAATGAATGTTACTTTCTATAAAACACACACACACATAGATATATATATATCATTACAACAATAATGAATGAATATAATCCAAATTGCATTCTTATTTCGAACTATCAATTGGCAAAATAAATTATTAATTCCATCCTCACATTAAAACACGAACTAACCATGTGCCCTTTATCTGGGACTCGACAAAAAAACAAAAAAACAAAAAAATTTAGGACTTCTGATACATCCATGGGCACCTTAGATAGGACTTTTGATGAGAGAGAGAGAGAGAGAGAGATGTGAGTCAGTTATCACGGCAGTGCTCCTTTTGAGGGCAGCCACGATTGTAAGGATTCATCGTACCGGTATGCTTAGGTTTGCACTGAGGGAGGCTAGGGTCGTTCCTGCATGGATAGAGGTTTAAGAACTCCTTTGCTTGGGCATGGTTTGGTACGGACATGCTTATGATCAAAGCCATACAAACCAACACTACCTTCATATTGCTGCTGACTCCCATGATGCTTCTACTTTCCTACTTTCCTTTGACAGAGGAAACACACAAGGCTTATATAGAAGCTCTAGTTTAAAACAGAAATTCAAAGGGAACGGTTCTAAGTGAATGACCATTTCAAGAGGCTCTTTTTTTTCTTCTTCTCTTTTTTTCTATTTAGCCAAGTATTCAATTGCAAAGAATTAGTCTTTTAACATTGTGTGGTTAATAACGAATATATGGGTAGATTTACTATATATATACACTAGCGGGTGGCACGTGGAGTTCTGCATGTTGATAAATATATAAAACGTGTTAACCGTTTTTTTTTTTGGTCACGTTATTCTTTTTATAATGAATATGAGAGAGCATATCGTTTGGAATGAAAATTGTGGAATATCAAGTTGAGTGTGTTCGTATGCATACTATGCATCCAGTTGTTCCTCACGTCATCACTAAAAGACAAAATCAGTTTAGATGTGTGGCGTGCATACGTGAATGCTCCACATGATATTCCTTCATTTTTGCTCCAGAAGAAATGCTCTCCTGAAATGAGGTGACAACAGTTAGTTTTTAGAAACTTAATTGTCGCCTCTAAATAAATCAAACGATAATATTATTCCTAATTATACTAACTACTTTATCATACAGTCATATTAAAAGTTAGTTTTGGAAAATCTTAAAAATTTCTTGGCACTTTTTACGATACGCCATTTCCTTTAATAGTATACTAGAGGATGGGAAGTGCAGTCTTGTCGTTGATTGGAAAAAAGAAAAGAAAAAAAAAAAAGAAAAGGGTCTCGCCATTTATCTGAAGGGTGGATATTTGACATTGTTTTGTGTTATAAGGGTGGTTTTAAATTATTAAAAAAAAAAAAGAAAAAGAAAAAAAAAAAACCTTTTTGGCACGCTTTTTGATGGACCCCTCAAACTGATTTAATTCGGGTTTTTGTTTTCTAAACCATAACCAACCAAAATGAAAAATATAATAATTCAAACCGACTTTTTTTGTTTGGTTTTTGTTGGTTTAGATTGAACCAATTGACACCCCTAGACAAGGGTAGGGGGGCCATTTAAGCTCGACTCGTTTTGGCCCATTGAGCCTGCCCAGTTTACATCGGGCTTAGGCCTGGTTTTTGAGCCCGCGGGCTTGCCAAGCCAGATTTTATAGAAGCCTAAAGTATTTAGGGCTAGGCTTGGGTTAGGAATGTATAAGCCTGACCCGGTTTTAATTATCATGCATTTATTTTACTATAAGCATGTACTTTTTATTGAAAGTGGGAAGAATATGTGACAACATTTTGAGTTGTAGGTTAGTGGTAAGAAAGCCATTTTCTCTTTGTAAAGGTTTGGATTCAATTCTTACCAACAACATAACTGTAAGAATTTTTTAAATAATAAGAAACGGGTTTAATCGGGCGAACTCGAGATTTTCATATTAATCTACAACCAGTCTTGGGAAACCAGGCCGGTTGGACATGCAGAAAACCCCTAATATCCTGTGTAAAGCCCGGCCTGGCCCGCCAAATTGACACCCCTGGGTAGGGATATTAGGAAGTTGCCATTTACAAATTATTCTGATAGTTTTTTTCAAAAGTTAGTTACCATGTTTCTAACGGTTCCATCCTTCTTGTTTTGCTTTTCTTACGAAAAAAAAAAAAAAAAAAAAACAGAAACACATTATAACTGGAATTCAAATGACTTCCATCAATCAAACGAGAGAAGCAAGTGAAAGAGAATCAGAAATCAAGGAATCAATTTCCCCTTGTAACCCTCCAAAGTTTGAATCTACAGTCATCCTTGAAGCAGGAAACCACTCCATCTTTACAAGACAATGAAATTGAAACCGAAATCGTTAAACCGTGCGAGAAATTCCGTATTGTTTTCTCTGATTTTATGTTCTGGATTAAAGGGATTGTAGAGGATCTACCTTTACGGTATGGGTATGGTTCAATCGAAAGAACAAAAGCCTACCAAGTTTGGCCTGGAAAAAACGTATTTCTCCTTGTTTCTCATTCATGGCTTCCCTTTTCACTGATTAAGAAATAGATGAATCACTGCCAATACTTCTTCTTATTCTCTTATATTTTCTACAGTTTTTACTGTCTCAATTTCCCTGATTATTTATTGATAATCTTGTTTATATACCAAATGCAGGTATTTTTCTTTAGAGGAAGGCTAATCTGTGGCCCAGATCCTAGAGGGTTAGTCCTGACGACAGTTTCGATAATTCTTTCAAGTTGGATCTTTGCCATTTATGTCGGAGGAGACGATTTGCCAAAGCACTCTTGTCTCATAATCACTTTTTCTATGATTTTAACAGTAATTGTTAGTATCTTCATTTTCTTCTTCTTCTTTCTTCATTTTTTTTTTTGGGCTTATAATCAGATAAAGTAACAGAAATATTTAAGGGTATGTGGGATAGTTTAAGAACTAAGAATATGATGTTTTCTGTATTTGAACTTTATTTGATTTGATTTTTTATTTATTTATTTATTGTTTATTAACAGAAATATTTAAGGATATGTGAGATAGTTTAAGAAGTAAGAATCTGATGTTTTCTGTATTTGATTTTTTATTTTTTTTGGGTATGTACAGGTTCTTGCAAACTTGATCATGGTTAGTGGAACTGATCCAGGGATTATTCCCAGAAATGATCAAGCATCAACTGATGAAGAAGTTGGTAGCAGTAATGGGACCAGAAAAAATAGAGTTGTTGTTAATGGGGTGGAATTGAAACTGAAATACTGCCGGATTTGTAAGATATTCCGGCCACCCAGGAGCTGCCACTGCGCTATCTGTGACAATTGTGTCCAGAAATTCGATCACCATTGCCCGTGGACTGGCCAATGCATTGGTCTGGTACGAAACAACACATCCCCCATCCACCCCTTCAAACTCCTATTAATCCCTTGTGACAAATTTTGATCATTTTATGTTAATCTGCAGCGGAATTATCGACTCTACTTAATGTTCATATCCTCTGCATTAGTCTTCTTTATCTACATATTCGCCTTCTCTTGTCGAAGAATCGATCATAGAATGTCTGAAACTGGTGCTGGATTGCTTGGGATGATGAAGGATTGCCCGGAAACACTTGCATTGGCATCGTTTAGCTTTGCCGCGATTTGGTTTCTTGGTGGCCTAGCCAGCGTCCATTTATATCTAATTACAATAAACCAGGTGAGGTCTCAAATATATTTAATTATTTTGATTGATAATAATTGAAATGGGAGGTTCATCCAGTTAATTTAAATAAATTTCATCAAAACTGGATTAAAAACAGATTTTTTGTACTTCTTCATACTGTTTGATTTGCCTAGTTATTCTTAATTACATCTCTTTTTCTTTTTCCTGGCTATTGCAGACAGCTTATGAGAATTTCCGGCAGCGTTATATCGGTTCGATTAACTCGTTCGATAAAGGAATATTGAGTAATATTAAGGAGGTTTTGTTTAGTCCATGGCCGCCTTCTGGAGTCGATTTTCGAGCAGAAGTTTCGCCGAATTATGTCCAAAGACTGTGATATTGGGGAAGTGTTATAGAATTTTCTTTGCAGTGAAGAAGATGACCTCTTGTTTCTGTAAATCAATTTTCATTAATTTAATCTGCTTTAGTGAGAATTCAATTACATGAAAATTTATACAACAAGCTGGTTCAGACATAGCTTCTTCCAAGGGTAGGAAACATGCAAGAGGTTATGTTCGGCCCGGCCCGTCCTAAGCCCGAAATTGGGTTCAGACTGAAGTTTGTAACCCCAAAAAGCCCGGCCCAAGCTGACATATATAAAGAAATATAACATAATTTATAAGCTTAGATATTTAAATTTCTTTTTTGTCCTTGTATATGTTGAATTATATTTCTTCTTTTACACTTATATTCTTCATAAATAGATATTTAAAAACTTTTGAGAAGGTTAAAAATGTCATCGCCTTATAGAAAATGAGGGTGGTAAATGTTATAGATGATAAAACCTGAAGCGAGATTAGTGTTATTTTGAAAACGGAGGGAAGGTATTTGTAATTTTATCAGACCTCAAAAAAGGTTTGTATAATTTATCCTTACATAAATACCCTTATGTTTTGCCTTCTGCTAGCTATGGTTTACTCCAGAGTCAACGCTGGTGTGGAGCATCACATGAAAAAATCGGATAGCAACAAGACACGTATCGTAAAAAAATTCCCTTCATAGTTGGCAAAAGTGATGTACCGTACGAGATGTAATGAGCTGTCTGGATTCCTGTCGCTTTCCCATTGATGGAACAGGAAAAACTTTGTTCACATGCATACACATGATCTAATTCCTCCCGCACGTGAGTCACACTCACTTTTTTTCTCATTATAGACAAGGTGTTCCCTTGCTATGACTGAGTGTCCACATACGTTCCCCTTTCAGCTCCCGGACCTGAGCCTTTGCTCTCTCTCTCTCTCCCTGCCTTTTTCTCTCTCTCTCTCTCTCTCTTTCCTCTCTCAGTCTCAGTTAACTCAAATCATGAAAAACCCACAAATCTCAATGAACTCCAGATAAGGAATAGCAGCAACTTCCATGAGCACAACTACCAAAGCATCTGTCTAAAGCTGTTCTTCATCCTCTATCTCCTTCTCTTTAATATTTCCTTTCCATCTCTCTCTCTTCTCTCTCTCTGGTTTTGCTCTGGTTAAGCCGTACAAATTTTCTTTGCTTTCAGATTTCAGATGGGTCAGACCAGTTTCTCTCTCCTCCACCTCTCCCAATCAAATTCAGGCTTTTATTGTTAGATTGGAGAAGAAAAAAATAAATGAAAAGCCCTCTCTAATATTTCCTAAACACCTGGTTTTTTTAGTTCTTTTCTTCCTCTGAGCTTCTGGGTTTTGCAGAAAAGTCACATTTACTGAAATCTCTTTTGGCTTTCTATAGAAAAAAGGGTTAGAAGAGAGGAGAAATCTGTTCTTATCCGCTCTTTTCTGATTTTGCAGGAATACCCATTTCAGGATTTCTTCTAAACCTTTGCTTTTTGGAGGGTTTCAAGCCACAAAAGGATAGATTCTTAGGTTCTCTATCTCTTCGGCTTTGATGGATTTGGGGTTCTGATGTGTATACATTTGGTTTTTTTTTGAAAAGTTCTGATTTTTGGAGATTTTCGAACAAAGGAAAGGTAGATTCTAGCCTCTTTTTTTTTTTTTTTTAAGTTGTTCTCTTATATAACTTTGTGGGATTTGCAGAATATTCATTTGATAAAGTGTATCAGAAGCTTTGTTTTGTGAGTTTTTAGAGCAATCATCAATGGCAGATAGGTTTGGTTTTCTTAACAATGGAAGTAGCAGATCAGTGATAGATGAAGAGTTTGATGAAGAAGATGTCTGGGCTGTTGTGAAGGAGAAGAAAGATGACAGTTTCAAGACTAGAAAATCTAAGGATTCTTCATCTGTTTCTACTCCAAGGAGATTACTACTATCTACAGGCTCAAGAATGATCCCAAGAGCTAGTAATTCCAGTCAGGAACCTAAGATTTTTCAGCAATCTGCACCTGTAAACATTCCAGACTGGTCAAAGATTTACAGAAAGAGTTCAAAGAAGGATGGTTTATGGATGGATGACGATGATGATGTTGTCCATGATAATGGGAACAGTGATGAAATTGAAGATGGTGATGATGGTTATGATGACGATGATGATGATAGAATCCCTCCACATGAATGGGTTGCTAAGAAGCTTGCAAGGACTCAGATTTCTTCCTTCTCTGTGTGTGAAGGTGTTGGAAGGACACTCAAAGGGAGAGATCTTAGCAAAGTTAGGAATGCCGTTCTGACCAGGACTGGTTTCTTGGAATAACCCATATCATCATCATCAATCCATATTATCATCGTCATCATCATAAGCGTTATAGAAATGAGAGTTTTGTTTTATTTTGTTAGGAAACCTTTTATTTTGGTTAGATTTGGCAGTCTTTGATTGAAATTCTGTGGTGGGAGTTTTGTTTTTTATTGTTTTGGGGATGGCTGCAAGGATACCCAGACACTGGTTTTACCTTACCTTGTTGTTATAAAGGGTTGTAAAAGGAATTAAACTTTCTTTCTTTTTTCTTCTTTTATGCTTTGTATTGGTCTGGTCAGGAATCAGGATCAAGCAATAATAATAAACAGTGTAAAACAAAGATCAAAACAATGCGGAAGAAAATCCTATGTGGGCTACCCTGTGGCGTTGCTTGTGATTGGGCGAAAAAACAAGCAAAATGCACTTGCAGTCATTTTCTAAACCAATAACAAGTCACCCCACCGGATAGCCCACAGACTATTTGCTCTAAAACAATGTACACAGATATATGATATACGTGGTTCGGCAAAGCCTCTGTCCACGAAGAAAAGTTTTCGCGAGGACCGGACGGATCCCAGTTTGAACCGGCGATATTGTCCGATCTGATGGTACTATTTGGTTTTAATCTGGTAAAAAAGTGGATCGTTTATTTTTTTTTATAAAAGTTTAAGAAAAAAAAATTGGGTCGGTTGGATTTTTTATAAAAGTTTAAGAAAAAAAAATTGGGTCGGTTGGATTGGTCACCAGACCGGCAGTACCGTTGGATTGTCCAATTCATAAATTCAAAAAAAAATTGGATTGGTTGTATTGGCCGATCTAGACTGATAACGGTTAGGGTTGTAAACGAGCCGAGCCGAGCTTTGCCCAACTTAGCTCAGGCTCGCAAATCTCTAGCAAAGTTCAGGCTCGGTTCAAGCTCATTAAAAGTCTTTAGGTTCTGAGCCGAGCCGAGCTTTGCCTAGCTCGGCTCAGGCTCGTAAAGCTCGGCTCGCAAAAAATTCGGCTTATAAAAAATCGAAGTAGTAAAATAGCTTATATTAATACAAATGTATTAACATTATAGTTGATAACTGTTATTATATGTAATATAATATGTTAACAAGTGTGTTTAATGTTAATACATAATATAAGAATATGAACGTATAGTCACATATACAAATCGAGCTCAGTTTTAACCGAGCCGAGCCTACCCAAGCTCGGCTCAAGCTCGTTAAAATAATGAGCTTTTTTCGGGCTCAGGCTCGGCTCACGAGCCTAATTTTAGAGCTCAAGCTCAGCTCAAACAAGTCGAGTCCAACTCGAGCCGAGCTAGCTCGGCTCGTTGACAGCCCTAATATCGGTTGTACCAGTCTGGTCAAGAGCCTCACGATACATTAGTTGTATTGTGGCTTGAGATCGGACCGGTCCTTACCAGTTCCAGTACGGATTGGATCTGTCCGATCCTTTTAACTTTGATTAGGGTTACAACTTATACTCTTACCCCGATATATAAGACAATGCCTCCGCTTCGCTCCGTCAAATGAGATGAGACCCCTCAGATCCCCTCTCCCTTGAATCTAGAGACTAAATAAAGATGAGCGACAGACTATCTCTATGAGACCCCTCAGGTCCCTCTCCATTGAATCTTGAGACTAAATAAATATGAGCGACAGACCATCTCTAACACTTTAGTTTGGCTTTTGATTCCTTTTAATTCGCTTCGTCCAATTCGCCCACTTGAGTAGACTTTTTGTTTTAAGATGGCATTTAGTGGGAAGAATACTGCTGCTGTGTTTTGTGATGTCATTACATATCTAAATCCATAGAATATCAGCACTAGCATCGTGCACTTCCACTGGATGAAATGAAAATCAAGCCGGGTCTGTCATAATTGAATCAACTAACCTGATCAACTCGGGCAAACCCGGGGGACTCATTTGAATCGAATAATTTAGCATTAAAGCTAGCTAAGCAGGTCTGAATTTGGGTTTAGGCCTTGTCAGAATTGGGTTGTGGCTACCGACTGGCTCGGTCAGCCCAGCCCAGTATTTGTGTAGGTTTGGGTAAGATATATATGGTCCTGTGGTTTCATACTTGTCAAGCCCGGCCTATCCCAATCTTTAGGTCGACCTTAGCTAAGACATGTGAAAGCCTGGCCCAGTCCAATTTCACTATTTAGATTTTTATATTATGTAAATGTCACATTTATATATATGCGATTTTTTTTGGCTTTTTATAGTAAACATACATAGTTTTATATATTTAATATATTAGATATTTAAAAAAATTATTTCATTCAAAATAATTAATTATTAATTTACAATATGAGAAAATATACATTTTAGGACAGGGCCAAGTCGGGCTCGGGATTAAAGGTCTATATGTCTAATCCCGATGGTCATGGCCCAGCCCGCCCAAAACCCGCCCAACCAATAAGAGCCCAAACTCGTTGGGTAATTTGGTTTCGGTTCGGTCCGGGTTCAATTTTGGACCCGAAATTGAGTTCGGGCTGAACATTATAAAACCCTAAAAAGCCCAGCCCGGTCTGAAGTTATTTTAAATATATAAGAAAGATGTATAAATACTTATATTATCTAGGGCTGTAAATGAGCCAAGCCTTATCCAGCTCGGCTCAAGCTTGTTAAAAAAATTTAGGCTTTGAGCCGTCTGCTCAAGCTCGTAAAAGCTTGGTTCACAAAACATTCGGTTCATAAAAACTCCAACAAGTAAAAAAGCTTAGATTAGTAAAAATGCATTAATATTATAGTTGATAATTATTATTATATGTGATATAATATGTTAACATGTATGTTTAATATTAATATATACTATAAAATATAGAAATATAAACGTATACTCTCATATACAAATTGAGCCGAGCTTTAACCGAGTCGAGCCTACCCAAGCTCGTTAAAATAATGAGCTTTTTTTTTACTTCAGGCTTAGCTCGCGAGTCTAATTATAGAGTTCAAGCTCAGCTTGTTGACAACCCTAGTAGTATCTATAAAATATGAACCGTTGGATGAATTCTAATCCAACAATTTATACCTAAAACCCCTAAAAATTGAAACCTTAACTCTAATTCAATCAACAAGACAACTCCAAACGGTTAGGAAAAGAAAAAAACGGTAACCCCAAAAGACCAACGACGGTTAGCATCAAAGAGATAGGAATCCTCGCAACAATTTGAAAGTTTTCTCTTTTTTTTTTTTTTCAACGCAGAAGGAAATTGAGCTTGGGTTGACCCGAACCTAGCAAATTAAGTTCGAGCTGGATTCGGACTCCATATGTTTGGGCGCAGTTTGGGCTAGCTAATTTTAGTTCGACCCGGCCCGATAGCCTATTCAGTAGGTCCCGAACCCTTCTCTTTAGAGGCTGGACTTATTAACAAATTCTCCGAAATAGTTGACAACTAGGATTGAAATGACTAGAAGGTGGATATAAAAGTCATCACGTGTTAGAAATCAATTATGTTCATTATACTCATAACCATCGAGCACTAACATGATGGTACCAGCCATCACAAGATATCATTAAAGAGATGAAATAGGGCCATTATGAGCTTGATCAAATGATTTTAGCCATTTGATTTTATTACTTTATGGTAGTAAAAGTCTCGTGCTGTCTATATGAAAATACAAATTCGACTCTAAGTGTAAGTTACTATTTACAAAAATACTAAAGGTTAAGTCTATTGTCAGTCTAATTGGAAATGCATTTCTTTGGAATGAGTTTTAGTCAGCGAAATGAGTTTTCATATATAATTGTTCGTTTGTTTTGTTATATATCAACAACAAACTCTTTAGATCTCTCATGATGCTTCTAGATTTCTTTAGAGTAATGAAGGTTTTAGAGAAAACTAGAAGAAAATTGAAACATCTAAGAACTAGGAACAAGAAAGTAGTAGAATGTTCTAGTTTTGCGTACATATAGTGGAGTGTAGAGACATTTAGAGAGATGCTTGTAGAAATCTCTATATTAGTTAGTTACACCTATAAATAAGTGAGTGTGTAGCTCATTTGAAACACAAAGAGTAACACACAGAGAAACGCACAGAGTTGTATCATCTTCTTTGTAATAATAAAGTGAAGAGTTTCTAAATGTTGCTCTTTGAGTTGTACTCGAGTGTTTCCTAAGTTGCTTAGTGCTTCATTTTGGTGTTGTGTTTTCGCTATTATTCGAGTCTTCGATTCCCTACAAGTGGTATTAGAGCAAGGTTGTGTTGTTCGTTTGACTTGCGGCGAAAGGTTACGATAGTTGGTCGTATGGTGTGCTCGTACTCGGGGAGTGACGATGTGTTTTTCAGTTGCAAAGTAAAGTTCTCGTTGTACCTTTGTGCTGTCGGTTTCTCAACTCAAAAGGTGGTTGGGATAACGGATTTATCAAGTATGTTAGGTGGGATCGAGAAGTTGATCAACAACAATTATTCCTATTGGAGGTCATGCATGGAGTCGTACCTCCAAGGGCAAGATCTATGGGAGACAGTAGCGGGTGTGGACATCGATGCTCTGAAAGACACTCCAGCAAATGCCGATGCGCTGTGCAAATGGAAGATACATGCGGATAAGGCCTTATATGTTTTGAAGGCCTCTGTTCAAATCGACCTACCGAACATATACGTGAAGCTAAGACTCCAAAACAAGCGTGATATTCATTTGCCGCATTGTTCTCACGTGCAAATGACACCCGCCTCCAACTGTTGGAAAATGAGATAGGCACTATCACTCAAGGAGGTATGTCAATCTCTCAATACTTTATAAAAGTGAAGAATATTTGTAACGAGATTTTTCAGTTGGATAAAGAGTAGGCTATTAATGAGGCACGTATGTGGTGCATAATTATTCGTGGCTTGAGGCCAGACTATAATAGTTTTACTACGGCAATTCGAGATTGGCCCACACAACCATCACTGCTAGAACTGGAGAACCTCTTGATAAACCAAGAAACGTTGGCGATGCAAATGACGGGGCTTTCTGTAAAAGAACTTGAGGCATTATTCTCTAACAAAGGGAAGAAGCCAAAATCAAACTGGAGAAAGAAGCCAAATGCGTTTAAGGAGGGAGATAGTAATGTTAAGAAGAAGAGAAGAGAAGGTCTTGGTCCAAATAAAAATTGTAGGACCTGTTACACGTGTGGGAAGTATGGTCACTTTGCTCGAGATTGCAGAGTGAAGATTGCCAAAGGAAACTCCGCAGAAATCGGTTCTCAGAAGAACCGTAGAGAAGAAAGTAAAGAAGAGTGGGATGTTCAGGCTTCATATGCAACAGTCGAAGAAGAAGAAGACATCATTCCTACGTTGAGCACGGTCGTAGAAAGTCCTTCTGCACTGGCCTGTGTGGCTGCCAGTGTCAGGAAGGAGGAAATCAACTATGAGATTGATTGGATAGTCGATTCGGGATGCTCACATCATCTGACCGATGATATGAGTAAGTTTTCGAAGCTGCAAAAGTATGAAGGTAGAGAGGCGGTTGTCACGGCAGACAACACTACGCATCCAGTACATGAGCAGTTGGAGCCCTCTGTGATTAGTAACTTGGGTCTAGAGTTACAAAGTTCAAGTTCAAGGAGTTCTTCAAGTCCATGGAGAACTGGTGTCAGAATAACACAAGTCCAGGAGATTGGATCTAGTGAAGGAAGCAACTCAAGTATAGAAGAAGCTAGTCCTGCTCGACCACTGCAGTTTGGTACCATTACCAATGAATCGGAGGTCAACAAGAGTGAGGAAACCAAATCTTAAGTATGCGAATGCTAGCTATGCGGATGTTGTGTCTCTATCACAATGTTGTGCTTCCCCAGGTTAAGACAAAGAGCCAAGTTCCTACAGTGAAGCAAAAGGCGCTACTCGGAGTGTGTAGTAAGGAGTTGTTGTTGAGGGGGGATGTTAGATATCAACAACAAACTCAGATCTCTCATGGTGCTTCTAGATTTTTCTAGAGTTAGATCTCTCATGGTGCTTCTAGATTTCTCTAGAGTAACGAAGCTTTTAGAGAAAGCTAGAGGAATGGTGCTTCTAGAGAAAGCTAGAAGAAGATTGAAACATCTAAGAGCTAGAAACAAAAAAGTAGTAGAATGTTTTAGATTTGTGTGAATGTAGTGGAGTGTAGAGACATCTAGAGAGATGCTTGAAGAAATCTCTAGATTAGTTAGCTACACCTATAAATAGGTGAGTGTGTAGCTCATTTAAAACACACAGAGTAACACACAGAGTTGTATACTCTTCTTTTGTAGCTCAAGTGTTGCTCTTTGAGTTGTGCTCGAGTGTTTCCCAAGTTGGTTTGTGCTTCGTTTTGGTGTTGTGTGTTTTCTACTATTCGAGTCTTCGATTCCTTACAAGTGTTGTATTTTTGCGATGGCAAACTTGTAAATATACTCTCTCTTTTTTCAAGGTGGGAACTCATTTTGTTACAAGCTAACCAAAAGCAATAAAAAGACCGTCAAAATTAGTTCTCAAAATGAATTCAGGAAACTAGTTCCATGGAATGAGTTCCCAATCTAGAATGGAGCCAAACGAGACCTTAGTCCTTCTATACATTTGTTAGATCCTTATTTTGGATTCTTATTCCTAACTTAAGTCACCAAATGGGTGTGGGAGCGAGCGCGCCAAACTTGAAAATAACTTGTGGTCCAAAGCACCTACAGAGCGTTTGCATAATACATACAAACTATACTTAATGTCTAAGGTATTTTAATTTTAATTTTTATGCTCAACCGCATAAATAAGAGTAAGGACATAATCTATAAAATATCTCAATTTAACTTTCTATCAATCTAATTTAATCTTTTTTTAAAATAAAACTCATATATTTTTATAAAAACCCCCCAAAAATTTACAAGAAAACTTATGCTTTTTTTTTTTTTTTTTTTAGAATAAACCTCATATTTTTTTATAAAATCGCCAAAAATGTACAAAAAATCTCACATTTTTATGTTTTTACGCTAATCCGTGGATTAGGGGTGTTCTTGCGCTCAAAATGCAGATTTGAGTCCTGAGCGCTAGAACGCCTCCCCATTCACACGGATTATGTGACTTAGGTCCTAACCCCTACAACTTCCCTCCTTTTTTCTTTTTTTTTTTTATTGGCGTGGAACATCCGACCCCATTTAGTAAGGACAGGATAAACCCCATATACATGACCCCCCACTCATAAGGATCATATATCAGGAAAGTCTAGGGACTCAAATCTGGAACCTCCAATTCCTAATCTGGAAAACCTGCCAATTAAACTAATCCGTATGGATTAATTATCATTTGATACCTTCAACCACCCGCAAGTCATGGATAACCATTAAGCCCGAGGACTCAAACCAGAGACCTTCCCTTCTTCTTTAATAAAAGAACTATTATAAAAGTAAATAAAGGAAACAGGATCATGCAGTTGTAACAGGTCTATCATTGACTCAAAAGAAGCTTATTATGAAGGCAGAGAAACATGAGGCCCTTTAAAGAGAGATCATAAGCTGCAAAAAACCCAAATGTCTCGTGCATTGGCAGCTTTGGGTTGCTTAAAGAGAGAGAAATACAGACAATGGAAGCTGTGTAGCCTTGTGGGGGGTGGTGTAGTAAAGCGACAGCGAGTCCTTCCGCAAGCAAAGCATCTCATACTTCTATCTTATAATTTCTTATTCTTTTATTCCCTTTCGATAGATTGCAAAATCTTATTATTTTGTTGTGTTTCTATCGTGTTCTTGTTTCATTCATTGTTTAGGAATATAATTTGGATGATGCTATTTCCAAACAGTTATTTGCTCAGGACAAAAACCGTAAATTGATATTTTAATCCCATTACTAGTTCAGAAAGAAAGATAAACAAATATGAAGAAAAAATCGAACACACACGTGCGACACAACGATTTATGTGGTTCGATAAATAATACTTACATCTATATATATATATATATATATATCAGGTTTTATTTTTTTTGGTCTTAAACACGTGGTGTTCCCACACCCACAGGTGTGGGACTAATCTACGTTCGGGGCGGGAGCATTAAAGGTAAATCTCTGGCCACGAGTGCTTCTAGTGGGATTCGAACTCCAGACGTGCCTCCGGGGATGTCCACTAGTGCCTAGCTTGCTACCAACTGAGCCACACGTCGGTGGTTATATCAGGTTCTATTATTATTACGAGAGTTCAGGTCTTACAAGAGCAACAACGAAAAGTACGATAAATACCATATCATTAATGACTAAACATAAAAATAAGTGAAATTATTGCTATATTTTTTGAGTCTTCAACAGTAAACTTGGCTGGTAGATTCGACAGCTGGATCCTTAGTTGTAATGACCTAGAACCCTTAGGAATTTTTTTTCTCATTTATGGTATTTCATTGTTTGTTTAATTGTTAATTAGACATAAGGTATAAATTGTTTTAGTTATTAATTAGACTTAGGGTGTAAATTTAATACTATTAATTAATTTAGGGGTTATCTTGTAATTATTTTTATTTAGGGTAACTTTTATAATTAAATATTTTCTGTTTGATTTGGTTCAATGCACAACCGTGCGTTGAACTGGTTTGTTGGAAGAGGGAACGTGGAGTTGAGGTGTCCTCCTTGTGGGTGTTTGAAGGAGAGATTATAGGAGGAGATAACCCTCACACCCCTCTTTCCTTTGCAGTTCGTCCAAACCAGAGAGAAAAAATTAGAGTTTGGATTGAGGAAGAAGAAGAAGGGAAACTGAAAATTTTTGGGTTCTGTTTTGGTGGTGTTGCAGAGAATACGTGAAGAGGAAGAGGAGGAGCAGCCTCCAATCATCTTTCGTTGC
>JAUPMG010297327.1:0-17094 GCA_031762675.1 Pachysandra terminalis | reverse complement strand
CACCCTTAAGTCAACAGACACTATAAGCTTTACTAGGGTACTTAAGTGTACAAAGTCCCCCATTCCATTCAGCGGGTTCAGGTAGGTCTCTACTAACCTCAAACCTCACTAACATGTCTTACTCTAATCTCAATGAATCCATACTGTCACCATGGTTCAGTATCAACCCTAGTCCAACTCAAACATCTGCCACTCTAACAGGTGGCCCTATGAACATAGTGGTGGCATACCAATTGTAGTCACTCACATCTAACCCTAAACAATTCCAATGCACATCCTCAGGTCTCCTCCCGTGGGGCACAAGGTCAAACTTTCATGGTAGGTCTGGTTGGGCAACTCAGTTGATAAACTGGTCCCGCCCGGTCTCCCAAGTACTCATAAAACTCGTCATTCTCCGGTGGGTGCATTAGTGGAAATAGTCCACTTTAGTTCCCCCAAAGTAATCCTCTAAAATCCCTCAACATGCCCCGTTGGTGGGTCCCTCGGTGGATTCGTTGGTGGACCGTCGGGAGCTGGTCGGTGGACCGACCCCCATAAGTCAATTTATGTTCAGTGATCCTCGGTGGACTCATCAATGGACCGATGAGGTTCACCGACGCCCATAACATGGCCTCGGTCGGTGGACCGACACCTAATGACGATCTCCTCGGTGGACCAAAGGGATTCACCGACGACCACGAAGTAAAAAGGTTGGCCCCTGTCGATGGGTTCGTTGGTGGACCGACACCCGCCGACGGTCTCATCGGTGGCTTTTTCGGTAGACCGATGGGATCCGCCGATGACCACGAATCCATCGGTGGGTTGGTCGGTGGATCGAACACCCGCCGACAAACTCTAGACTAACAGGTTGGCCCTGTCGGTCGGTGGATCGACGACCCGTCGACGAGCGTGATTCTGGGGTTTCCTGTCTTCTCCGAATTTCTCCAATGCAACTCCAAATCAAACCAATACTTCAACTAAGTTCAAAAATATTCGTAAGAACATTATTAAACATCAAATAAGCACTTTAATCAATTACATAAGATTGAATAAACACATTAATCATTTGGGTTAAGATTATCAACCCTAGGTCAGAGTTTTACTCTAATTCCAATCAACACATTAATAATGCATGAATCATCTAATTTAGCATGCAAAACATTAAAATTATTCACAAATAATCTCTAGCAATTGTAAATATAACTGGTATTTGGGTTTTTACCCAAATACCAAAGAAATTGAGAGAGTACTCGCCTTGTGTTCTTGATGCCGCCGCTCCTCATGCTCGATCTTCCATTGACGTGTTCCTCTTTGATTGCTGATACTCCAAGCTGCTCCTTTGCCTTGATGATGCTCCAACCTCCTCCAAGCTCTAGGGTTTCTCCTCTTGCTCTCTCTCAAATCTCAGCCGGAAGTAGTGTTTATGAGACAAAGGGTCCTATTTATAGGCTCAATGTAAGTTAAGGCTCAATTTGGTTTGCTCAATTTGGGTTTTCACTTAATTGGTGATTTAACCCACTAGTCCAACCTCGTTCACTAATGAAATTACCAAAATACCCATTCTAAATTTACGAAATTGTTCTGGTCGCTACAGAGGCCCAAATCAAATTCCTCTGAGAAACGATCGTAGGTTTATCAGAACCTTAAAACAGACTGAGATTGAGAAATTTGGAAGGACCAAATTGTATAGGAAAAGGAATGAGCATTCAGAAGGAAGACTAAAAATGAATTGGAAACATTTAGCAAAGGACCGTGGGAGAATGTTGACATTCAGCCATTGTTTCCCTCGATAAAGCAAATTTAGAAGGGGTGCCATAGCGGACTTAGAGAAGAACCCAGGAAAGTATTCCCAATTCCAAAACTACAGAAGCCATAAGGGGACACCTACAAAAGCTAGGTTCTGGCTGGAAAGACTAAAGAGACCACGGTAAAGTTGAGACAAGTAAAAAGGAGCAAGGAGAAACGACGACCATTGGCCAAAGCAACAGTGTAGTGACCCGTATCTTTAAATTATAATTATATAATTTAATTACAAGTAGCAATGATAGTCATTTGTGACAAGTTATAAAGGGCAACGTAATACTAAGGTCATAAATAAGAGAATAGGACTTAAATGTAATAAAAATATAATTAATTGGAATCAAGTGAAAATAATATAGATAAATGGGTTAACTAATGGAACATCTAATATTTCTAGGAAATATGACTCTTGGGCCAAACGAAATGGGTATTGGAACTTGGCTTGGTCTTATGACCCTGCACACTTAAAGGGTAAATAGGTAATTTTCTTTGGTTTCAAATTCTGCGAAACCAATTGGATAGGAAGGGAAGTTCCCCAACTTCCCAAAATCCCTTCCAAATAGGAACGTGGGATTGTGGGAAAGTTTCTCACAACCACATTTCCTTGCCTTGTATCACATGACTAAGAAAAGAGAAGAGAAGAAGAAGGAATCAGAGTTTTGGTTGAGGAAAAATGGAAAAGAGGAGAATGAAAAAAAGCTAAGGAAGATCAAAAGGAAGGAAATCTAGAGGAGGATTGAGGATCAACCATCTCTAACTGCAAATAAAAGATTTGAGAAGAAAGAGGTAGGGATTCTTTACTGATTTTACGGTAGTTATACTCATAGAATTGTAATGATGCTATAGATAACATGCTTAAGATGATATGCATGATTGAATGATGTTGAATCTCACATGTATAATCCTATTTTAATTATTAGGTTTTGTTTGTGATATTATGAATTGATGTTTGCTAGTGTAGTTGATGTTTAGTGTGAGAAGAAGTGTGAGATTTAAGGTTTTGTGAAGTTTGGCACAAAGCCTTAAGGAATTCTGAAAATTTATGGGTAACAAACAGTAGTCATCTAGGTCCTACCAAGCCTTCCTCCAAACTTGGATAATTTATTTAGTATTTTTATATGATTTCCCTATGAGAACACAACGCAACAAGTTTTAAGCGATTCCAACGAGTATAGAATTAATTATGGCCAAAATACCGAACTACTATCGAAGCTAAAACTGGTCCCGGCAGGTAGCTCGGCAGATACCGAGGATCTATAAAAAATTTCTAGAAAATCACAACTCTCAGGACAATCTACCGAGCCTTGGTATATCACTTACCAAAAATTTGATTATTTATTTTATATTTGTTTTAGCTTCCATTGTCAGTTAGAAACACAATGGTCCAAGTTTGAGGTCAATCTGAGGGGTATAAAAATAGTTAAAAATTAAATACTGACAAGGTGTCAAAGTTGCAAAATGGCCTTCAGTAGGAATCTTGGCATGTACTGAGCATCTACCAAACTCCAAATGAACCCAAATTTTATGGGAAGCTTCTATAAGATGATTTGGACATGTGTATAAGGTTAGTTAGCCTGCAAAATGAATGGTTATGGTCATATGATGAAAGGTATGTGATAGGTTTGATTTTCAGTAAATATGGCAGTTTCCGAACCTGATATGATGAGGATATGACCTTAAGGTGTTTAGATATAGAATGTGGATTTCGAGATGAGGTTAGGAAGGTTAGTAATGTTAGTCTAGAGAATTGATTAGTGTAAGTGGTGCTAGTAGCTTCCACTGGTCTGTCTTGTGATTGACTCTTATGTCTAAATTGTATGTTGTATGTGTGGTACTGGGAGCATACATAAATTGTGTGTATAATTGATTGTGATATCTGTTTATGAATGTTTGAGAGTGGTGCTGGGAGTATCCACTGGAAGCCAATGGGATTGACTATGTATTTGTTTGTCAGTGGTGTTGGGAGTATCCACTAGAAGTCAATGGGATTGACTATGTGTTTGTTTGTGAGTAGTGCTGGGAGTATCCACTGGAAGTCAATGGAATTGACTATGTGTTTGTTTGTGAGTAGTGCTAAGAGTATCCATTGGAAGTCAATGAGATTGACTATATGTAATGGTGCATTTTACCGTGGGTGAATGTCCCTTAAATAATGGAACAATGTACTGGTAGTATTCTACCATTTGGTGAATGTCCCTTAAAGAATAGTGTACTGGTGGTATTCTACCATGAGGTGAAAGTCCCTTAAAGAATAGGAATTGGGGCATTCTACCGTGAAGTGCAAGTCCCTTAAAGAATGGAATGGTGGTATTCTACCGCGGGTAAAAGTCCCTTAAAGAATAGGAATGGTGGCATTCTACCGTGGGGTGCAAGTCCTTTAAAGAATGGAATGGTGGCATTCTATCGTGGGTAAAAGTCCCTTAAAGAATAGGAATTGTGACATTCTACCGTGAGATGTAAGTCCTTTAAAGAATGGAATGGTGGCATTCTACCGTGGGTGCATGTCCTTTAAAGAATGGGTTGAATGTTGAATGAGCATGTGATTAGGCTAAGCCTAATTACTCATTGCATTGCATATGTATCATCATCTACATTTAATTGTGCATACTTGCATCATATCATACTCATTAATCATTGTGTATGTTTGACTTGAAGTGAATGTTTGTGAGTACTTCCATTTATTGATTGTTTGTGTTGTGATTGTGTATGTATTGTGATATGTGTTTGGTGACATGGTGGGACCATGTGGATTGAACTGTGTTTGTGGCATGGTGGGACTATGTGGATTAGTCAAGGCATGATGGGATCATGTAGACTATATATTGAGGCATGGTGGGACCATGTGATTTACTTGTTATGCATAGTGGGACTATGTGAGTTATTTGTTGTATGCATAGTGGGACTATTTGGTTTGATTATTGTGCATGATGGAATCATGTAAATTGTATGTTATGCATAGTGGGACTATGTGGTTTGATTATTTGTGCATGATGGGATCATGTAAATTATGTTTTAATACATAGTGGGAATGTGGATTAGGTGTAATGCATGATGGGATCATGTAGACCTATGGTTTATCATGGTGGGATCATGTGGATGAGTTGTTATGTTGTGATATAAATACATATGTGACTTGCAATTATAATGGGATTATATGATTGATAAACTATAATGGAATGTAACGGGATTACATTGTGCTATGTGATATACATATTGACTAGTGTATTTAATATGATAAGGAGCATGCTAATACAATGTGAATGATATATTATCTGTTGGGCGAAATTGCATGAATTATTTCGTATTATTATGATTATATGAAGATAGTTATTGTAATTTCTTTGGATTTCTCTATGAGGCTTCCGCTGACTTTATATTGAAACAGGTAATCAGTTCATTTGAGAAGCGGGATGGGAGAGGAATTTCTTTATATTCAGATGCATGAATAATACAATGGATTATATTCAAGTTTTATTATTGACTTTGGTTTTGACCCTATAGGGCATTAAAGTTGTAATAGACTAGATATTCTTTTGATTTGTGGGATTAAGCTTAACTCGCATTTAGTTGAGTTAAAGGTTTTAAATTATTCAATCTTCCGCTGGTTTACTATTTAAACTCTGATTAACCATGAGAATGGTTATGTATTATGAATGGTTATCCACATCCATGTGTTGGATCAGAAGGTTATTCTCTTGTGAATCCTCGAGATCCTATATCTCGGATTTAAGGCATGACAAACAACAACATGAGTGTATTCTTTGGTAAGTTGACTGGAAGCCACATACAGACTGCGACACAAAAACATTAATAGAAAAGA
This sequence comes from Pachysandra terminalis, assembly GCA_031762675.1. NCBI lineage: Eukaryota > Viridiplantae > Streptophyta > Magnoliopsida > Buxales > Buxaceae > Pachysandra > Pachysandra terminalis. Next base: position 11,495 of record JAUPMG010297327.1, on the reverse strand, counting down.
CCAATGCTCTTGAATATCAGGAACAAAAGATCTCTTCTTCTCTTTGAGCATGAAAGTGCCATAGGCAACTCGAGCATTGGAATCATCAAAGGATATATTGGAAGAAGGATGATTGCCGTCACCTAATTCCCCGATCGGAGGTAAACCAGTAAGTGCACACACATCTAGGATAGTCAGGCTCGTAGGCAACTCGAGCGTTGGAATTATTAAAGGATAGATTGGAAGAAGGAAGATTGCCGTCAACTGATTCCCCGTTCGGAGGTAAACTAGTAAAAGAACAAACATCTAGGATAGTCAAGCTCATAGAGCCGCAAGGAAGAGGAAAAGTGTTAGTGGAATGAGACCAAAAACATACCCATGCGGCAAACATAGGGTGAGCCATGGAAAATTCGAAGCGAGAGTATTGAATCAGTTCAAAGATGCGTACAGATCTCCAGAGATCATTAAAGAAGGGAGACAAACGATCAATCCAAGAAACCCAATCCGCATTGGCCTTCGACCAAGATCTTAGTGAACGACTAGTAGTCCATGATTGCCAATCTTGAAATGCAGCATCAACAGGGAAATTTTTACCTAGATATCGTGGAAAAACAGATTGTAGAGTTGAAACTAGCTGTGGAGTAAAATTAAGGAAAGTTGGACCAATAGCTAGAGAATCTGCATACGGAGAGATTAGTTGTTGATCAATGGAAGAAGAGATTAAGGAAGGAGTAGATGATTCATGAGATCTTCCGGACGCCATTGATGAGCTGATCGTTTACGGACGAAGAAGGAAGAAGATGGAAAGATGAACAGGTAAGGTGGTAAGAGGTTTCTTTTCAAAATTGAAAAGGGGAGATTTGGATGCCTTAATGATAACCTCCAATTTCCAAGGATATCGAAATAGGGATTCTCTTGTCAATTCAAAACTCTACTTTTGAAAAGATAAGAGAAGGGGGGCAATGTTTAAGCCAAAACCAAACCGCTAAAATCATTGATCGGGCCATGTAGGATGTTGATTCAAGTTGAGCCACGTAAGAGAATCCAAGGGATAAGTGTGGTCCTAGATCAAGTGGATACGAGTGGGATGATGGCCCAACAATGAGGAAGTGAAATATCCAAGTGGGCAAGTGTCAGCAAAAGGGAAAAAGTAATCACCCGCTATTCATAAACCGTCAAACAGTTGCAATGGGCGGGTATAAGAAGACTTCAACAAAAAACGTCTCCACAAAATCAACTTAAAAACTACAGTACTACTCAACCATTGATCCCCAACGATCACTAGTTAGCTTTTAGATTCTTTAAGGATCCTGTTGCAACTCCTCTATACTTTGAACTAGGTTTCTCTCAGAAGATCCCTCTAGTTGGTAACGAAGGAGCCCCGGTCGGGAGATTTACAGAACAACTTTCGACAGTCTCCTTGCATGCTGATCTATGCACTCGTGAACTAGTCAAGTTCCCACAATCGGAGCCCAAGGATCTTCCAGAGGTTTTGTACACTTTGTGTATATTATTTCATGCTTTCTCAGTTAGAAGGTTTACCTTTCAGTTGTATCTTCACGTATGTTCTAGTTATCTTGTTTGGAAGTATTCATTTGACGCATAAAATCAGTGTTTCTGGTTTAACAATTGATCCTTTGAAATTGGGAACCTTACAATCGTCTGATTCAAATTCGATCACAGATCGACTGATTCACATTGCAAACTAACCTACTCAGTTTAATTTATGTTACCTTTCTTCAAGTAAACTTACAAAAGTTCTAGCATGCCCACACCCCCTCGGTCACACAACCAAAAAACCACAACCGACCAAGAAGGAAGGAGATTTTGACTTTTGCGCAGATGGCCCAACACTTGTATGCATATTTGAATGGCAATAGGGCTAGCAGGGATTGGTGTTGAACCACACATGTACTCGATTGGAGCCGACTTATGGGATACTGAATCCTAACCATTAGGGGGCGGGGTGGATTACCGATTTAACTTGCCCCAACTGCCATCCTATGTAATGCATCCCCTGAAATGAATCAATGAGAGTTTGATACATGATTTTACTCCAACGTATTGTACTTCAAAATTTCCTTTCCTTTTCTTGAATATTTGTATTTTCCTTATGTTTCTATGTCCCAAGTAACTTAGAACTGTACATTTAGAGGAGAGCATTTTGTCTTGGAAGATTTGTTGCACCTGTGTTGAAATGCTTGTATCCCAGTTATAATGCATTAGGATACAAGCATTTCAACGCAGGGTACAAAAATTTCAACATGGGGTGCAACAAATCTTCTAAGCTCGTAAATCAGACAAAATGTTCTTCATTTAGAGTGGCTTTCCAACGTGGGAAACACGTTTAGGAAATGGTGCAAACAATGCCAGGAACAAGGGGAGAATGTTTTCATATTCTTGGGATTTTGAAAGTGCAAAAGGAGTTTGGAATCAATTGATAGGTGACAACTCAAACTTCTTTGAGAAACCAGTTTGGAACTGGCCGTAAGACAATCTTAAGAATAATTAGGTAGCTTCACTCCTTTACATCCCTTGGAATATGCTATTTGTTTTCGTTATATGGCTTCTGTAGGTCCAAGTAAATAATTTTTCCTTTGACTTATATATTGAAGGAATGAAGATGACATGAGGTTGAGACTTGTCCCAAGCATACCACAAAAAAGAGTGGTCATCACCGGTAAAAGTAGAAGTCAATTTCAGATTCATTAGGTCTCTTAGAATTTTAGAAATGTAAGTCATCATTTTTAGTGGGACCCACCTATAAACAACTGCCCATCTCGTGTGAGATTCACACGAGGTACACATAGTCCAAGTTCATAGAAGATCTATACTAGAGTCGATTAACAAAACAAATTAGGAGGCGTGATTAGTGAGAGTTGAAGACGATGATGGATAATAGACTAAATGATTTGCCAAATGCATTGGTGTGGCAATGAACATGGCAAGTGGAGCTTTGGGTGATTTAGGAAACTAATTTGAAGGTCTTCTGTTCATGTTGGCATAACATGTAACAAAATGAGTTGTAATTTAAAATAGATGTTTAGTTGAGAAGTAATATAATGGTTTGATCAAATTTGACATATTTATAAATTTACCATCACAAAAGGCTTGTCTTATTTACAGATTTGCCATCTCAATAAGTAAAGAAAAAAAAACTAACTTAAGGCTTGTCTTATTTATAGATTTGCCATCTCAATAAGTGAAGAAAAAAAAAAACTAACTTACAAGTGCAAGAAGCAATTTGTCTTACAAGTGTGCTACCATAAAAGGAAAATATTTCCTTATTTACAAGCTTGCCACCCTAAAAATAAATTTCATTCTTGTAGGTGGGATTTTGTTGAACAATATCCATGTAAATCGAAGATGATCACGTGGTCTCCCACATGTCTTTGGGTCAGAATAGTTAGATCCGGCTCGGGCTTAAATCATTATAATGCTGCCATTTTTAAGGCGTTTGCTTGAATTGAGAAAAGGAAAGTGGGTCAAGAAAGCGTGAAAGGTAGGCTGTGGCTACAACTTAATGAAAAGAGATGCTCAAGTTCGAGTTGATGTCGCATGAAGAGTTACCTTACAAGGCTTCTCAACTACTCTATGTCTCTATCTTTCAAGTATGCTGGAGAATCATTCTCTCTCAAGTATGCTGGAGAATCTCTATAGAGATCTTATGAGTCTTAAGCTAAGGCCTTGTTGGATGATATGGGGTTGTAGACAAGATAGTAAGAGGAAAGAGATGGAATGGGTTTAACTGGCTATGCAAAAGTTACTATAATAAAATAAATACAAATTTATCTATTTTGATGAACCGAGGCATGACGATGTCACTGTCTTGGAAACCAAATTTGCCCCCTTTTGGATCATATCCGCAATGAACTGGGTCTAGCGGTTGGCCTCCAGGATTTAACGGTTTTTCTCGCTGGTAGATTACACGGTCGCACCGGGCTAAGGACGAAGAAACTTATGTAACACTTGACTAGAACTTGAAGAACTAAGAAAATTCTGTAGTTGCAGAAATCGCAATAAAACTTGAAGAAAAATGAGGAGAGAGGAGCTGTTAGCTTGAGATGTTGCTTGTGTTCACAAAGGAGGAGGACACCTCCTTTCATAGCAAAAGAACTAGTCGTTGGGCCTTTATGGCCTAAACGACTTACACATTTAATGCTCAAACGTTTTGACCTAAAAAACCCCATAATAAAAACAAAGTTTAAAAACTGCCCCAATTAAATGCAAATATCAAAGCTGCCCAAAAATGAATTTCATTAAATCAAACAAAACGTTTTCAAAATTAAATTAATATTTTGAATTTTAAATCAAATTCCAACAGGCCTCGTTTGGCTGTTATTTTGAGAATGCATTCCAAGACTTGGAATGAGTTCCAGCGAGTAGAATGAGTTCTCACAAATAAATGATCGTTTGGTTAGTAAAAACAGAATGAGTTCTCCTAGAATGAGAATGAGAAAATACCCTTCATCACAGAATCACATCCAACCCTAATTTTAGATTTTAGGACTAAGTTTTGAGTTTGCAGTGGTAAACTTGTAAATAAAGTGAGCAATGCTAAATTTGTAAATGCACTCTTTGTATTACAAATTATTTTAGAGTGTTATGGTCACATTTAAAAGGATATAATTGTGAAAAGATCATATGTGGCTATGGCATTTTATGAAAATAATTATTGTTAAAGAAAAATATTTAGAAAATTTGGTCAAAACTCTTTTTAGTACATGTTAACTCATAATTCATTTTGTTACATGCTAACCAAGCGCGCCCAAGAAACCTTCAAAATAGTTCTCAAAATGCCTTTAGAGAATTGGTTCTTGGAATGAGTTCTAGATCCAAAATGATAGCCAAACAAGGTCTAAGTGTAGAGCACAATGAGAAATAAGAATAGTCTTCTCACTCCAACATTTGTTCTCCCTTTGGCCTAAGCCCTCATAGTCTTTATATAAGCCAACGAAGATCTCTAAGATGGTGACAAGTGTCACCATCATTCTCACTTGTAAATGCAATACAATGGAAGAAGGGGGAGATGCAAGGTGACCTGCCTCATAGTAATAGCAATGGAAATTTTAACTCTCCCAAAGATACTCTTATTGGTTCTAAGGGGAAAATTGTAGAATTGATGTCAGGAGTTTCAATGGAAAATGAAACATTGGAGCCTTCTATGTCTAAACAGAAAGAAACTAAGAAGAGAAGAAATAAGAAAAAGAAGAATGGTGTTCAGGAGGAGGAGAGTAAGGGTGATATTGCTGTGGAGAATGTGGCTAAGGCCACTTAAGGGTTCCTTCGCAAACTAGCAAAATGATTGTTTTGGCCTCTTGGAATGTAAGAGGGCAGAATGAACCTCTTAAGCAAAGGGAAGTTAGAAGCCTGATTTAAACAAAAAAATTAGTATTCATTAGTCTGGTTGAGACTAAGGTACGAAGTGTTAATAGGGATCCGACTTACTGCCGTGGATATCGACTGCCCGTCGAGGGGATCCGACTTACCGCAGTGGATATCAACTGAATAGCATCATTATTCACGTAATTATCAAGGAATATCATTGTAGTATCATCTTAGTGATGTAGTATCATTTGTAGTGTTGTTTCGTTGCAGTGACATCTTTGTAGTGTCAACTTAATGAGATGATGGTCCTGAGGCATTAGTCTGAAGAGTTGATCACCCATGGTACCACCTGGGGCATGGGGGGATCAACTTTGAGAGTTGATCACCCGCGATATCACTTGGTGCGTGGGAGGATCAACTTTGAGAGTTGATCACCCGCGGCACCACTTGGGGCTTTGGGGAATCAACTTTGAGAGTTGATCACCCGCGGTATCACTTGGGGTGTGGGGAGTTGATCACCCTCGGTACCACTTGGTGCATGGGAGGATCAACTTTGAGAGTTGATCACTTGCGGTACCACCTGAGGTGTGGGGGGATCAACTCTCAAAGTTGATCACCCGTGGTACCACTTGGGGCGTGGGGGGATCAACTTTGAGAGTTGATCACCCTCGGTACCTCCTAGGGCATGGGGGGAGGGGGGGTGTCAACTTTGAGAGTTGATCACCTTCCGTACCGCCTGGGACGTGGGGGGATCAACTTTGAGAGTTGATCACCCTTGGTACCGTCTGGGACGCTGGGGGATCAACTTTGAGAGTTGATCACCCTCGGTACCGCTTGTGACTCGAGGGGATAAAATTTAAGAGTTGATTACCCTTGGTACCTCCTGGGCATGAGGGGATCAACTTTGAGAGTTGATCACCCACGGTACCACCTGGGACGCAGGGGGATCAACTTTGAGAGTTGATCACCCTCAGTACTGCTTAAGGCGTGGGGGGATCAACTTTAAGAGTTGATACCACCTCAGTAGGGGGTAAAGGATAAAATCTTGACACATGTCAGTTCCTCCTTGATTTACTAGTCTTTGAAATTTTTCATATCTACAGATGGATTGCGTGGAATGATGTTGTTTGCTATTGATTGTTGCGTTTGATTTATAGATTAGAATCAATGTAATAGGGATAGATTAGTGATAGTTAATTTGTTGGACTTGTAGACTCTTATGAAGCCATAGTTTGATTCGAATATGATATATGTATTGCTTCCACATTTGAATTTGATATTTGGTTACATGAGACTTAATACTCACGCTATGTTGTATTGTTTTGTTATGACTTGCGTTCCTTAGTTGGGAACCCGAAGGTCACGCTTCGTGATCCGTGATAACCCACATAGGGATTCGTGCCACTGAATCCGGGGTGTGACATATTGGTATCAGTGCTCTAGGTTAGATTACCTAGGGTGCTCTAGGGATTAGATTACCTATGGTGTAGAGAACATAGAGGAAAAAACTAGGATTCCCATGTTTGCAATTGTATGTTGGGTGCATAACATGCTTGTTTGATATGCTTGTGTGATTACTTATTATGATTACTTGTGCTGATTTTTCTAGAGACTCTTAAGTTTGGTGAGACCTAGGAAATTACATAGAAACATGTAAACCTAGGAATCACATGATTTTGTGGTATGTATAACATGACCTGTTTGCTGAATTTTGTGAATGACATGAATTGTTATGTATTGTATGTTTGAGTTGTATAATTGTAGTAAGAATAACTTGATTGAAACATAACGGACTCTAGGATTGAGTACTCTAGAAACTTAACATGTGTAATTTCGGGGACGAAGTTTCTTAAAGGAGGGGAGAATGTAGTGACCCGGATCTGAAAATATAATAATATAATGAGTAATTGTTTTTAGATTTAATAATGCACTTGCTTAAAGTTGAATAGGGCCTTGGGGACTAATTTATAATCTAAGTATTGAGTTGAGGATCAATTTGTAATTAGAGGATAGCTTGGGGGAGTGTACTGTAATTATCTAATTTTGATTTGGGGTGGACATTGAATTGGTCGTGTAGAGCATTAGTTAGCTGGTTGAGCTGGTTTAGTAATTAATTAACTTAAGTGTAATGGACTGGAACTAATGGGCTTAAGTGAAGTAATCGAATTGGACCTAATTAGAAGCTAGGGATACTTTAGTAACTTAGCATATATTAATAATTGTTCTAGAAGGGAATAGACTTCCTAATTAGAATTGGATTAGGATTGGAAGAATTGAGATTAGTTAGGATAGGATTAGAAGGTTTCAAATTGGCTAGTGAGTTTAAAGGATCTAGAAGGATAGGTTTCAAATTGAATTAGGATTGGGGATAATGGCTAGTACGTTTTAATTAGAAGGGGAGAATAGAGAGAAGGATTTGAAGCTATAATAGAAGGAACATTGGGGGAAATCGTGTACAACATATTGAGATTGAGAATTAGGGCTTTTGGAGAGAAGATAGAAAATCTGAGAATAGGAAGAGAGAAGGGTTGTGGCTGATCTAGAAATTGGAGGAAGAAAAAAAGGAAATTGAGGAGGAACACGTAGAATCGAGCATCGGATCTAGCGTAGGATGTAAGTTGCAGTTCCTGTATAGTTCTCTTGGGATTTCGTGGTAAATTACATGTTTTGCATGCTTTCTATAAAAATCCATGAGTTGATTTGATTGTAGTATGATTCCATGTTGATAGATATGTTTGATCTTGCTAATTAGATTCAATATGTTAAGATAGTTGTTACAATCATGCTAAGTAGGTCTAGTATGTTAATATAGGTGTTTGAATCATGCCAAATAAATCTAACACGTTGATAGAATTGATATTTAGATTTGTATGAGCATATCTGATTAGATCCATGTTAGACTTGATAATAATGTTTATAAATTGTTTAGATATAATTGGTTTATTGTATTATTGTTCTAATAATGAATATTGATCTCTAAGGTAGTTAGAATGGATACCAAAGAACTAGGCTTCACGAACCCAGAAATACCTAACACAGAGGGCTTCGTCTGTACCCACTGGTACACCGGTGCGGGTCCCGACAGGGACCACATTCTAGTTGAAATAGGGCCATCAGCACCCACCGGTACACTGGTGAGGGTACAGATGAAACCCCAGTTCTGTTTTCTGAGAGCAGGGCTTTAGGGTTGGACCTAGTGACTTAGGGGATGGACCATTAGACTTAGGGTTGTGACCCTATACCTAATATGATGATTAGGACTTGGATATGGACCATGGAATGTTATGATTGAACCTTGCTAAGATGTGGTGTGTTTATGAATGATGTAATTGTGATTGATAGTGCATGAGTACCATATGATGTGCTTATATGCCATGTATGCCATGATTGTGAATGATTATGCGAAATGGATAAGATTGTAATGGACTATACATGAATAACATGAATGTGATGGATTGATTGTAATGGACTGTACCTGTGTAGTAGGATTGTGATTGGTTATGCATGTATGCTTTGGAAAGGATTCATGTGATGGTATCCTAAGGATTATACGTGTGTATAGGCACACGGATAGCTTCCAAAGGGTGTTATCACCGGAGATCCTACTGTTTGTTACATGATGGAACTAGTTGAACTTGTATGATAAGTCGTACCTGAATGATTGTTATTGATTGTGCTTGTATGTTGGAAAGGATTCATGTGATGGCTTCCTAAGGATTGTCCGTGTGTATGGGTGCACGGATAGCTTCTGAAGGGTGTTATCACCAGAAACCCGACTGTTATGGGAAAGGGTACTTGTGATGGTGTTCCAAGGATTATTTGTGTGTATGGGCACACAGATAGCTTCCGAAGGGTATTATCACCGGTAATCTTACTGGTTTGTTTGTTGGCTCGTTCGGGCAATCGAGCAGCTACGGATTGGATTGTAGATTTTTTGTTGTGGGTAAACGTACTTTTTGAAGGTTTCCCTGGGTTAGAATCCCTAAATGCTAGTGGGTAAATGTCCTCTTTGAAGGCCTCCCTAGGTTAGAATCCTTAAATGCTTGTGGGTAAACGTCCTCGTCAAAGGCCTCCCTGGGTGTTAATCCTTAAATGCTAGTAATAGTTACGGGAATTGAGCCCAGGTAGGTTGAAAGTCCTATGGAACCACGTTGTACATGTGCTATCGACCTCCATTTCTTACTCTTGTGTTTTTTCAAAAACAGGCCCTCAAGAAGTTTTATCCAGCTGCATTCCATATTTTGATTGTTAGTACGATATATAAGGACCGTTACTACAAATACTACTACACCTTGGATTGTTGTTTGTGAAATTGTATTGACTATAGTGGTTGTGGATTGGGTTGTTGGTGGAACTTGTAGGTGGAACCGGCTGATCACCGGGAAGTGCATTGTTTGCATTCGTTCATATCATGTGCATTGCATTCTTGTGTGTTGCATTCATTCATATCATGTGCATTGCATGTTTGTGTGTTGCATTCATTCATTCATGTTGATTATTGACTTGTTGACGTTGTATGGTTGTTGACCTATTGACATTATGGATTGGATGGTTAGTGACTTATTGATATTGTGGACCTGATTGTTGATATTATGGATATGGTGGAGTTGTGGCTATTGACTTGTTAGCAATGTATGACTATGGATATTGTTGGCATTACATGGATATTGAATTGTGGATGTTATGGCTATTAGATTGTTAATATTATTTTTATTGTACAGTTATTAACTTGCAGATATTATAGTTATGAACTTATTGCAATTATTGACTTGCTGATATGGTAAAGTATATGGTTATGTATGGTATTGTGGAGTGTATGACATGTTGATATTGTGGAGCTATAATGATTGTTGTATATTGATATTCAAATATGTGATTATGTGGATAATATGGTTATGAATTGATATGATATAATAGCTGTGATAGAATATAGTTATGATGCTAGGAGTTGACATGATAGTGTGCTGTATTTATTTGTCTTTATCCCATGTTATTCCATGATACTACTACGTTTTAATGTGATAGCATGTGATTGTATGATCTCCACGAGGATTGCTATGATATGATATGCTGTGTTTGCATGGACTAACGTTGTTCCTTGAGGATGGTTGTCGGGTTGTTTCTTACTGGGCATTCCAAGCTCACGCATCCTTTCATATTGCAGGTTAAGGTGGATAGATGGATTGCGTGGATTGATGCTGTTTGCTATTGATTGTTGCATTTGATTTATAGATTAGAATCGATGTAATAGGGATAGATTAGTGATAGTTAATTTGCTGGAATTGTAGGTCCTTATGAAGCCATAGTTTGATTCGAATACGATATATGTATTGCTTCCGCATTCCAATTTGATATTTGGTTACATGAGACTTAATACTAGTGTTATGTTGTATTGTGATCCGCATTCCTTAGTTGGGAGCCCGAAGGTCCCGCTTTGTGATCCATGACAACTCGCATAGGGATTCATGCCATTAGATCCAAGGTGTGACAAGCTCCTGGTAAATAACCCTTTCAAAAAGTTATCTAGATCCCCGTCATACATGCAAGTGGGTCCCCATCGCTCACGCAACCGCAAAGGTGCCAGATCACCAGTCCGATACAGGTTCTGTATCGCCCCTAGATATGTGCAATAACACTCGATGATAGACATGTTTCTAGACTTCAAGCAGGTTGCTTGCAGACGAAACAAAACACGGATGCAAAACTGAATATGGTCACCTTTAGCCCGCTAAAGGTGACCTCCAGCATGTATGACGCCAACTGCTCTGGGTAGTCATGACAGAACTTGGAACCCCAAGCGACATCATGACTTTTTGGGGAAGACGAGCAACCCCAAAGCATGCCACAACCACCGGTCTACCAAGGGTGTCCTTATTACCGTGTCATCAGGGGTCTGCTCTATGATGTCTAACAGCTCCGAGGGCCAGCTCTTGACAAGCTCTCGAGCTTGCTTCTTCAACATCGATGGTTCACTGATCCTTGGACCTGATATAAGATATATTCAAGTCATTTGAACGAATAAAAATAGGTGTTTTTTGAAAGCATAAACAAGGGAAAGGAAGACAGCATCTGTTTAGGTTTATATGGATTCCTAGAATCAACTAATATACGATTCTTATTAGGTTCACCTGGAGATTGGCTGTTGAAGCAGATGAACCAGTAGACTTTTGTGGGAGAAACTGGGACAT
>JAUPMG010297298.1:0-17095 GCA_031762675.1 Pachysandra terminalis | reverse complement strand
CATTATCTGGATGGCTGTTTCGGTTCTTGATTTTTGCAACATGGGTACTACCATTTGCTGCTCCTCTTCTCATTGGAACTGTTGCTAATAACTTTCTGATTCAGGTGATTGTACTACTCTTTTCCTTGTATTAATTTTAAATTTGTGTGCTCTATTCTGTGGAGACTGTAGAGCATTATACCAAATTTAGAATATTTTAACCATCTGATTGATCATTTTTCAGTGGATCCTTGATGTTATGATCAATTGTCCACAAAAATAGAAAAGTTTATTAATAGAGGTGACTGGTTAATGTTGAGGCATTGTCAAGTTTATTAATTGAAGTGACTGGTTACTTTTGGGGCTTTGTCCATCTAAGAAGTTTCCCGTCAATGGGATTGCTGAAACTGATGGTATATACCACTTGGAGAAAACGAAAGCACACGTGTAAACTACCTAGCTAGTGTGCTTATTGATGGTGCTGCCATGTTGTTTTCTACTTCTTGATCTCTCTTTCAAGTGGGTTTCCTTGGTGTTTCTTCAACAATCCACCATTTTGGTTTGTGTTGGTTTGTAGAGGCTTGAGAAGCCTCCATCCATATTCAGTCACTCTGGTGATCAGATCTCTTCTATTTTTTTTTTGATAACTTGGGTGTCTGGGCCTTAGGCCCGACTAATCCCAAGTAGGAGGCTTGCGCAGAAACCCACCGCCATGACCTCCCACTTAAATCCGAACCTGCCCAGCTGGGGAATCGAACTTGAGACCATGCGCCTAACCCACACAATCCCCTATTCGCCCTTACCAACTGAGCAACCCGGGGCAACTGACCGTGATCAGATCTCTTCTTTCGATGAGGATTATCTTAATCTATAACCATCTTATTTGAGTCTTCTTCAAGAGTGCTCTTATCTTGTTTACACCGACTGTGATGCTGCTATGTGACTGTGTCTGATAGGTTTATTATTTAGGATTCATAAGTCTCTTAAGACTTTTCTGATGTGTCCAGCCATATGCAACTTTTTTTTTTTGGGCAAGAGATTTCCTTTATTTTGGACCCTTACGGTATCTGCTACTTATGGAATTCCTAGGCAAGTTTTATGTACCTGACTAGATCATCATGAGTTGTTTGCGAATCTGCAATAGATTTGGACAACCCAAGGATACTGTTGCAAGTTCCTCATGGCGGATTCTGCTTGGTCTGCAAGTAATATTACATGGCATATAGCGATGGCCTTTGATTGATCCGTTTGTCGTCTTCTCTGATGGCGTATGGGGCTTTTTTTCATTATCGTGTCAGTAATGTGATGAATTGGGATTGGTTAATTTGTTACCATGTAGGCAGCATGGATGCCATATAGTGATGGCCTTTGATTGATCCGTTTGTCGTTCTTCTCTGATGGCTCATGGGTTTTGTTTCATTATCGTGTTAGTATTGTGATGAATTGGGATTGGTTAATTTGTTGCCGTGTAGGTGGCATGGATGCTTTAGTTTACCATCACGATGTTGTCGCAATGAGTCTTAATTGGATCACATGTCCTTTTGGCAGGTGAAACCTTATGGTTTGAATTTGCTATTGCAAACGTATTGCCATAGACCATTACTGGCCCATGTGCCCCGTATGCAAGGATACTGCATGGCCTAAGTCTGCCTTTGCGAAAGCGTCGTGATGGCTTACAATTGGCCCATGCATCCCTTTTATAGAAGCATACTAGAGTTTGTGCGGATTATCAAAGTATCATGATGGCGTATGATTGGTCCACTCGTCATTTTGCCAATGGTAAATTTTGAATTTGTGTTTTCATTGCAAAAGAATTGTGATGATGGCTTATTAGTCCATGTGTTTTAACGTGGTACTTTCATTTCCATCATGAATGCCTTTTTTTTTTTGGCTTCATGAAGGCTTTCATGTGCTATCATGTGCTTTGAGAAATATTATTATTATCATGTTATAGACGGCGTATGTATCATGATGTCACCAGATTGTGACTTTTCATGAGCCAACAATATGCTGTTTGCATGGCCCATGATAGTGGCATGTGGCTTGGGCCCCACAAGACGAGATTTGGCCAACTGTGGCCAACTCATAGAGGTGTTTTAGGAATCAATTCTAGAGCTTTTTTTTACATAGTGTGGATGTGCCTAAATGTAGGTGTGCTTCCTGTTTTGAGGAAATGGCCAGAAGGTGGCTTTCTAGTATGTGCGTCGATGCAGGTTTTTGGACATGGAGAATAATTGACGATGAGTGGGGTGTGTGGGTTAGGTGCAGAGCTTATGGGATGATATCGTGGATACACTGTTTCAGATGGCTTGTGAAGAATCCTCTTGGAAACCAGCATAGGTGTTGCTTCCTCCTGGCAGATGGGAAAAGACTTGGCATCTTCCTTATGGAGGGGTGTGGTGCTTGACCTCTATATGTTTAAATTGTGTGGCACAAAATAAAAATTTCCCAAGGGGCTTAAGGACAGGTTTAGCTTCATAGAGGTGATATCTAGGATCTCCTAGGACTTCGATGGGTTGTCCGAAGATAGTGCTAGAGTAGGTGGGTTGACAGTACCACCCTTTATCCTAGAAAGGGAGGCTGCCATGCGAGATAGCTTGCAATATGCATGTTTGAGTAAGAATTGAGGAGCCATCATTAGGCCTTGAGAGCTTGGTGTGGGCTTGTATGGGACTGTGGCATGGCTTGGGCGCTGTATGCCTCATGAGGATCATGTGGTGCGAAAGGCAAGACGATGCCTTGCCTTGGTTGGCTCGGGCATGGCCCAAGGAACGCATTATGAGCTACATGTCCTTAATGCATGGTTGGTGGTTGGGGTTCCATGGCTGTTTGAGCTTTTGAAGCGTTGTGGATCCAATAAATATCTCTTGGCATGGGGTGTGTGGGATGATCAGATTGAAGGACCTTAGTAGCGCTACTTGAGCGCTGGGTAGGTCATTGTGACAAAGGAACCCTATGAGTTGGACAAATGAAACTTACGCTCTATAGTAGTAGCTTGTGAGTTGGCTAAGACAGGAATGGTGTGTGGGATTCCAAGTGAGTAGTAGCCTATCGATAGATTATGTGGGAAAGGGTATGAGTTGGATTGGCACTTGGATGGCCTTGGCCTTGGCTAGGTGATGGCAAGGCATCGCACAGTCGTTCTGCTGTGTGAAAGAAAAGTTTTTGTTGTGACAATGTGGTATGACAATAAAATTTTCAGTGTCAGAGAGACTGTCTTTACTTATTATGCCACATCTACTTGTCCAAAGAAAAGAAAGTTTATGTCACATCAGAATGTTACTTCTCTGTTTTGTGCTTGCTTTTTATGTAAAAGGTGTTGTAGTCCCTTCATCTGTTGTTCTTAATAATCTGTTAAAACTCCTCAATTCCCTATGTAGGGATACTTTGTATTTTTCTAATGCTAATACCTGATAGTTGGTTCTCTGATAATAAGCATGTTCGTCCAGTCCTTCATTAACTTGATAATATAGAAGGTTACATGGGTCGCATAGGAATCGGGTATGGAAACTGGGGTGCAGTTTTCCATCTGCCCAGAAACCATTTTATAACCTATTATGATCAAGTATTGAAACAAGGCCAAACTTACTAGGAGTCTTATCATTGAGGGACTCTATATATGATATATTAGTACATGTGGCATGTGTTGTTAGGCACTGATAGCATCATTCAATGGATTTACTTCTATCCCAAAATTCGGTAGCCGATCGTTATAATTTTTCTTATGATCAAGAAAGAATAGCTTCTGGTCCAGATAGTCTTTATGATGAGATCATTTAATCTGTGCCTAGGCACTCGATCAATTGGCCATCCACACACCCAAAAATTTGTCACATGTTTAAGTATACCTGTAGTGTGACCTCATTACAGATTATCGTGTTTACTCTTATGAGATGAAAGATAAAAAAAAAAAACTAATTTAGTGATTTGCTATGTGGCAACTTACATTGTGGGAAAATGAAAGCATCATATACTTGATTAAGGTGGATCTTCATGGAGTTGTTTTATGAGCAAGAGGTTAGGCAACTGGATGGGGTGAACCAAAAATAACTACAGATTGGGAGCTTTGTCTTGGTGATATTACTAACTTCTATGTATTAGTGATACACAAAATTGCTTTTAGGTTTTTTATGCATCTTTATTAATGATAATTCTTTCCATGATAAAGGTGGAAAACAGGCCAAATGGATCTTTTTACGGTTAAGTGCAAATCCCTGATAGCCTGACAGAGCCACCTAGATTAGTCTCTCTGGAGAAGAGACAGACCGGAAATAAAACAAGATAGTAAATATGCCGATTCAGTTGACTCAAACCAATCTGGTCAGTTTGGTTCTGTTTGAAAACATCTTGCAGAACATGATTTTTTCATGGATCTCTCCCACACTATGCAAAGGATTGGAAATCAATCTGTTGGTCTAGATGGTGCAGTTGTATATGTTATTGTGAGTACTTTCTCATAGCTTGATAATGGGCTGTTGATTTTTTAACGTGGTTTCTTGAAGCTAATAAGAGCTTTGGATTGTGAAACAAAATGTTAAAAGTTGGTTGTTTGGAAACAAAATATATTTTTCCAGAATCAGTATTTTCTAATGTTTGTATCTGTTACTGAGAAATATAAGTTGAAAACTTAATTCATTGTAATCCTCTCGAAGGTTGAATTTTTTTGTCATTTGGTTAAACACATGAATTCTGTACATGCAGGCACACACAGTGCACATACTTACAATAAGTTAAATGCATGGAGGATAGTAGACTGCCTACTCCTTCCCTAGGCAACATATCTGCATGTATGATACATTCTGGTGACTAGAACACACTTCAGTGGGTCTCTCCGAAGTGATCACTTGGTGCAAAATTTTACCTTATTCCTTAAATCTGTTGCTTTCTTATGAATACTCGAGAAGATGAGATGATGTCTTAGAAATTCAAGCTGGGTAAACAATGCTTAATTTTGTGACAATGTGTTTTGACAATGGAAAGATATTTGCTTGGGTTGTTGGGCATAGTAATGACAGGGGTGCCTCCTATACGTATGTGTCATGCATGGAGAGGTAGGGATGAAATTTTTCATTAACATTTCTACCATCCATGCCATCATCCTCACCAACCCTGTTATTGATAAATATTATTATTCAACAGCTAAAATAATTTAGACCATGTGGCTGACATGTCTCTACTGAAATAACTTGAACAGGGGGCTTGTCCAGCCTGTGGAAGGCAGTTCAGAGGCTACAAGAACCAAATTGTTCGTTGTCCAGGCTGTGGGAACATTGTGTGGCAGCCAAAAGGAGACTTCTTCTCAAGAGGTAGTAGAGGTAAAAGTCCCTATTCAACCTCCGGGCCTGACATTATTGACGTTGAGTTCGAGGAGAAATAAAGATACTGGATAATGAGTTAGAGCTTCTAATATTGAACAGTGGAAGAGATCCCGCAAGCTTCTTGTTTGTTCCTTGTACTCAATTTTATTATAGGTTTTGGTTTACTTATATTTGCTTTCATGTAAATGGAATAAATTTGTAAGATTTTTTCAATGCGTTTATTTGTATAATATATTTCTTTAGCAAAGGAAAGGAGAAAAGAAAAAACAAATCTGTTCTTGTGATCTACGACTCAATTGGATAGTTGGGCAAAATTGCAGATTTGCTGAAATTTTATTTGTATAATATCTTTCGTTAGCACAGGAAAGGAGAAAACAAAATCACATCTGCCCTTGTGATCTCACTCAGTTGAATGCAGCATCAGTATGTCTCTGGAGGACTAAGGCAAGCAGAAAAGGTTTGATGATTCTCCGAGGATGCATTTGGTAAATGACCTTGATGTATCTGGAACACTTATCTGAGACTGAGGAACATCGGGTTTTTACTGAACTTCAAGCTGTCATGAAGTTCATTAAGCAAAGTGAAGTGAGCGGGGTTAGCCCCAACTTCCACTGCATAGTAAAGCTAGAACTGAAATTTTTCTGCAGACTGAACTGCATTCCACCTGGTACATCTGCAATCTCTCTCGTCCACACACATCCATTAAGTGTTTAGGCTGTGTGCTATATCAATTTTAGGAAGTGTTTCCAATCTGAAAGTGTTTTGGAATCTTATGTTTTGGTTTAAAAGAACGTCTATTAAATGAAAAAATTAATATTGTAATCATTACTAAGAACCACCAAACATCAAAACTTGGTTTTCAGAGTCCTAACGATGATGAAATGCTTGATATTAGAAATCCGATGCAGTGAAAATTTTGGCAGCACTTTCAAGTCCTTATATTATTTGTTACATTAGTGGTCCTTCAGGCCTGATTGTTATCTCGGCCTTATTCTGTACTCTTGATAGTCCCAGCTGACTTTGTTCTATTCTCAGCTTTTTCTTTGATTGCTTTAGCTTATATTTTTCTTCATATGGCATGTTATTTAGATTGTTTCATTTTGACTTGTGTGCTAGCTTCTTATATGACAGTTTGGCCGCAGCTGGTTGCAGTGCCTTAGATTATTTGATGGGTTGATCGCAGGAGAGGCAAAGCCAAATGAGGCTACTCTTGAACAAATTTTGGAAGGCTCAACAGAGGTAAGTTAGTTCATGATCAAGGATTTAAATTTTGATTTTGTTAGGGAGACTTGGCGAAATTTCGTCAAAATGACAGAATTTTTGGCCTGCTAGGGGAAATGTGGTAAATGAGGAGAAAAAATTGGAATTTTGGTTTCAAAATTCTAGGGGGTTTAAATGAAAGTAAAATACTCCTAAAAATCCCAAAATATATATATAAAAAAATTGCATATATATTCACACATGTAGGCAAGTATGGCCCCGACTAGTTGGGACAAGGCATATGATGATGATGTAGGCAAGTATGGCTATGTACACAGTATATGGCAAAATATAGAGAAATAATGCCTTAATGATTGAATTTGAGTGTGAAATTTTATAGAAGTTTAAATAACAAACAGTGACTTGAAAATAACTCAAAATATGACAAACTAGAAGCATATTGCATATATCAAGGCTAACATGGCTAAATAGCATCAAAATGGAACAAAGAGATATACAATAGAAATGAAAATAGAAGTCAAATAACTCTTTAAAACATTAAAAAATGGTCCAATATAATCCAACATCAAGTCTCAAGTACATGGATACATCACATCCATAGAGAGTGTCTAGTTGGCTCCATGGTTTAAAATATCATATCGAGGTAGCGTATCGGTCGGCCCAAAAAAGGATACGTATCGGGATACATATTGGATACGCGTGGATACATTGTAAAAAATGGATACGGTGGATACACAAGGAAAATTGTGGATACATAAAACAAGACTCACTTATATGTATGTAAAGATAAACTAAAAATATGATAAATTGAAATTTTTTAGTGTGATACACTCACACATATAATACATATATTAACGTGAAAACCAACCGTTACGCGCGCAGGCACGTGGAAACTTTAAAAAACTTCAACAAGTGTAAAGGAAAGTCATAATATATCACTTAAACTAATAAAACATAATATATATACATATATAAACTAAATTATAAACTCGTAATATTTATCTAGGATTATATTTTAATTTTAAGATACAAAATATATGATCAATCAAGTATAAAATCTAATCTTGGATGACATTGTATACCTTTATTTAAAAAAATCTTAGAAACTATAGAATCATTCATGTAAAAAATATTAAATTATTTTATATCCAAACATTATTTTTTCAAACATTATGACTAATATATTAAGGTGATATATCTGCCTTAAATTCTTCTTATGTAGAAACTTTAGGTCAAAACAATATTTTTTAATAATTTTTTTTGTAAAAAAAAGGAAATTTCTTATTTTTAAAAAATCTCTAAGAACATTGCACATTTTTTGAAAAATTAGCTAAGTGAAATCCATAGATCCATGTAAGAATATGTCAAAACATGCTTTATACATAGAGTATGATTTAGAATGAAAACAAAAACTCTTAGAATGCATACCTTAAAAAATAATGCAAGAAGAGGAAAAGTGCTTTTAAGCTCCAAATAGATGTTGTCAATCAGCTAAGAAGATTTTAAGCGAAATTGGTTGTACTTTAGTGGGGTTTTCTTTTTTGGTTAGGGTTAGAAGGAGAGTCGAGCAAAGGGGTGAATGTTGTATCAAGTGTATTGGTTGATATATTGTAACATATAGGCTATATTGACCTTAGGTCAATATATGACATGTATCGACCGATACCGTTTAGAAATTAACTTATCCTAAAATGCACTTGTGTATCGTGCCAACAGAGTGGATACAAGATACGTATTGACCGTATCGGCGAATAAGATACGATATTTTAAACCATGATTGGCTCATAGTAAAAGAAAAAAAATATTAATTTCTACTGACATCTGTGAAATTCTGCCATGTCACCGACACGAAGCAAAATGTCACTTTGTGTTGCCGAAATGTCGGCGACTTCGATTTCCCCCAAATTTGTGTCGCTACACCTCGGAGTAGCAGCATGCTGTCTAACTTTAATACAATAAAGTGAACATTGACATGAGAAATAAAATGGATTGAAGTCAGACGATGTTACTTATATGTTGTATTTTTGATACACTCATGTGGGAATGGTGTCGGGAGGGTTGGTATTTTGATTCAATGTGTCTGAATTTACAAGATTAAACCAATGGTTGAGCACTATGTTTGCATGGTGGATCTGCTTATCCCTGCCAGATAATTCCGAATGAAAATGTCCATTGAGGCAGGGCTGGTTTTGTGGGGAGTTATATTACCTGCCTGTAGACTCATTTGAGTTCAGATCTTGGAGAGATTGTGGAGAAGCATATCACTGAATTGAAGTCCAGGATTTTGGATGTTCAGCCATACTTGATGGTATTGAGCATGCACATCATAGAAGGTAAGTGAGATGAATGTGAGAAAGATGGAGAGGTGGTTACTGAAAGGTGTGGAGTATAACCTGGCTCACCTTGGTTAGTTTCAGTCTAAATCTTTGGTGGATGATGGTTCAGTTCATAAAAGGAACAGCTTATACTCCACGTTCAGTGAAATGGGTTCTCATGTGAAGTTTTCATGTAGAGAGTAAAGAGCTCTGGTAGGATTTAAATTCAATTAAAACAGTTCAAGAAGACTAACTTAAACATTCATATAAGGTTGACCTTCAGTTTTGTTTTTACTTTCTTTTGGATTGTTACCGAAGTACTTAAATCTGTGTTTGCTTAGGTGGGTGATGAATAAAATTTTTAAAAACTCATAAAATTGTTTTAATGAGAAACAATTTCTAGTATTGCTGATTTTTTGCAGGAAGAACAGATTTTGGCTTATGGCAGGCCCAAAGTGAATCAAGGCACTCATTCTGGGAAAGGTGAGGCATTTTCCTGAAAACTGATTTTTTCCTGCAAAATAAATATATAATAGAATATGCCCAGATGGTTGATAGCTCTATTGGACTAATATTTGGACATTTTCTTAATCAACTACAGCTGAAGGTTAGTTACCAATGGATCTCTCATATTTCTGTTGGTCTTCCTGGGTTTTCCTTCAGTTCTCCATTTTCCTGGATGCCTTCTCCTTCCCTACTTATTTTTTTTTAGGTGATTTATCTTCTTGTAGTTCTTACTATAGCTGGAAAATCTCAAAAACAGAATCATACATGGACACTTTCATCTTATTTTTCAACTTACTGCAAAGGTCTCTCAGAATCTCAACTGCATGCAGGAATAGAGATAAGAGAGGGTTGAGAAAAAAGGAAGGTCGTGAGTTGTGACGGAAAATAACTTCTGGTAGATTTTTCCGGAAGTTGTTTTCTAGACATTTTTAGAATTCATTAAAATATTTTTCTGTAACTTATAATTTTCCTTTGAAACAAACATCTGAAGTTTTTAAAATTTAGGAAAATATTTTCTTTTCCATTGTTTTCCGACGAATCAAACAGCCTTGAAGAATCCTCTTAAATAGAAAATTTGTAAATCAGGATCTAAAATCTCCAAATGACAGATATGTTATTGAATTATTTAAATGTTCCAAATAACCTTAACAAGGTTATAATGGTGGAGGAGTTATTCCATTATATACCATTTTAAGCGAAAAGAAATAAATAAATAAAACCATCTTGATTTTGTTGCAAATCATATTCTTGAACATATTAATTTTAATAACTAATCTAATTAATAAAATATGATATTATTAAAGCAAGGAGTATTGTATGCATGAAGTTATATTCAAAAATAACATTACAGGTCTTCAAACAATACCTTTATTAAAATAGGGTGCCCACCCACAACCACAATACCTAATAATAGCCAATATTATAGATCAAGAACTTTGGCTGTCTTGTCCTATACAAATCAAAACTATTCCTAAAATAAACAAAATAGCTAAAGAGAGAGAGAGAGTAAGAAGGGACTAAACACCAACACAAATATGATAAATAAAGCTATTAGATCAGTTGAATTCCCGAGTCATAGACGTCTCCGGCTTTCCAGTCTTGGGGTATGTCGTTCGCCGGCACCGTCCATGTCTCATCTCCATTTTCACTGTCACTTAACAACATCCTTACAGACAATGGTCCTCTTGGAGATGGTGTTGTTGTCCATACTGCTCCATGTCTCCGATCCAACAGTTTGCACCCAAAATTTTGAGTCTGCACATATATTCAAAGTCATCCTTAAAAAGGGTTTTGATGTCATGAACCTTCTTATAAGTGTAACTAAGTTCGCCCAAAACCAAACCTAGGGATGTCAATGGATCGGATTTGGACCGGATCAGGTATAATAAATCGGGTCCGAATAATTATCCGATTTTTATTTTATAGTTATAAGAAATCAAATAAAAATAAATATAGCTGGATATAAATTTAATTTTTTTTAAAGTATCCAGAATTAGTGACTTATTTCTAATTATATACTTAATACTTCTATTCACCCAATATTATATATGCATACATATCTATATCTGTAATATAAATTTGAAATATTTATATATACAGACAAATGGAATCGGATCGGACTTTTATCGAATCCAATCAATCTATATTGGAATTTGATCCGATTAAAGTCGGATCGAATCGGATCATATCTTATTGGATTATCGGATAGAAAATCCCTTACTAAATCCGCTTTTTTCAGATTGGATTCAAATCATGATCCGATCCATTGACAGCCCCAATCAAACCCAATCAAATATGCATACTTATCCCTTCGATATCTGAATTTGATCCGATTAAAGAAGGCCCAAATAAGTGACAAAAGGAAGGCCACCATTACTGTGGGCTTAAATTAGTTTATTTCCATGCAAGCAAGTCTCTTGAAAAGAAACTGGTTGGACAAAGCCAATCCTCTTCAAAGAGTCACTGAGTCAACTCGGTTAGACAAGCCCATTGGTCACCAATGAGTCACCGAGTCAACTCGCCCCACTAAACCCTAAACAACAAAAAAACTCAGTTAACTGTAAGGAGTGGACAGCCTATTTACCTCACAAAGCTGTACAGCAGTGACATCCTTCTTCCCTTGTTGATACCATATAACAAAAGCCAAGTAGTGAGGGTAGTCGCTGTTCTCGTCAATCTTGAAAGTAATATTCTTGTTTGGATAGCTGCAAGCAACACTGATAAAAGAACCTCTGCAAGTTAGTCAAAAACATCTTGAGAGGTAAAATGGTTTTATAAGTTATGTAATTCACCATATATATTTCTTTGTATGCTTTAAAGTCTATTATGTTTTGATGATCTTACCGTCTATATTCTATGTCAACCACTCCAAGGGCTAATAGAGATGCGGCCGAGTCCGTCGTCTGAGCCATCCTACCAAAGGCGCGTTTGCTTAGTATGAAGTCGGTGCGATCACCTGTGCCGTTGTCTGTGATGACCACAGTCACTCCTTTATCTGAGCAATACTTACTGTTGGTGCATCTCACCTGGTAAACCAAGAAAAAGGACCATTTCATGACTAAAGAGTATATGGTACTAGAAAGATATTTAGTCTAGATAATAATTTAGTTTACAAACTCTTTGTTATCAATATATGTTCATAAATATTAATCACCTGGTAACAGGCACCACATCCCACTCCATTTCTATAAAGATTGGTTGCAGCTGATACATCTCCGCCATTGATTGTTGCTCCGAACGAGCCAAATCCGCATGCCCCAGCTGCAATTCAATCCAAATTAATTGAAAACAAGTACACATTTTGCATGCTAATTAGTTATTAGAAAATTGAAGTCTGTTAGTTTTTTTTTTTTTTACCTTCTGTTCCCTTCTCATCGGAGTCTGGATAGTGAGCTGCTCTTGATTGAATGAAGCAGTCGCTACATGTCGCAGCATCGGCCGGAGTTTGCTTGAGATTAAGTAAAGTGAGAAGGAGGAACAGAAGGGGCTGAAGAAAAAGGGCCATTAAGGTAGGATAAAGAGCAGAAACAATGAAAGAAAAGGAAAGGAAGGAAAAACTGGTAGCTAGTAATGAGGGATGCAGGGCTTGTATTTATAATGAACTCATGAGCTCACCTTCTTTGGCTTTGTAGGGGTTAAAGAATTTGAAATTCTGTTAAAATGATTAGGATGAATGGAATGTTGTTGGTGATCTTGAAATAGAAGGGCTGCTCACCAACCTTCTTGGACTTAACATGACTTGTTTTAGACAGTGGATTTTTCTTTCTTACCTTACTTTTACATATTTTTCCTTCCCATGTTGAAGATTTTTGTATCAAGTAATAGAAACTTTATAGACTTTAAAACACGCACACATACACACACACAAATAAAAAAAAAAAAAAAAAAAAATTTTAAACCTAATATATAATATCTCCATTAGATGAGACTTATGAAATATTTGCCCTTGTCACTTGACCCCAGCTTACAGAGGAAAATTCTGAAAAATCAAATTGGTTAGTGGTTTTACACCAAAGATTGAATGCTTGAGAAGTATACAATGGTATTACCAAAAAAGGAAAAAAAAAAATAGGGAAGTATACAATGGTTTTGCTTGAGAAAGGTCAGTTTGGTGGTTGTGCACCAATATACCTATGGTAGGCTTCTGTTCGCTGGTATTCCCATTTGTAATGATCACATGAGATATTTGGAGTTCTTGGATAAGGAAGGAGAAGAGAAGCAGCCATATCTTTATTAAACAACCCTATTGCCCATTTGTGTCATAAAATAATTCAAATTATAAAACATGGGCCCTAGTGTTATTCTACCTATTTGGTTTTCTTTATTTAGTCATAATAGATAGTTAATTTGAAAAATAAAATAAAAAATTCCCCCTTAATTTTTAGGAATTTAGTGAGGCTGACTGGCAACTATCAGAAAGTCCTATTTACCAAAAAAAAAAAAAAAAAAACTATTAGAATGTCCATGTCATCACATCAACCATGGCATGGATACCGTTTTTATGGGTTTGGACCACCCCAAGTAGGAATAAGATGTTTATCTCTGTTAGTCACTAGCAAAAGCAAGGAATAATTTAGTCTTCGTGTCCATGAAAGCTCTATGCATCTAAACATTTCCTTTCAAGGACTAGATGACCTTAATTGACCTTGAGGGAAGAGGAATCTTGCCAGTTGTTTAAAGAATATTTTGGTCATTGGATATTTAGGCTGCGTTTGCCCCGGCTTGTGCTTATGGATAAGCACTTATTGGATAAGTTGCTCAATGGGAGCACTTATCCACATCAACAATAAACTGCTTATTTGAAGAAAATAGTATTTGGTAATACATTTATTTAAGTGCTTTTTAAAGTTTAGGAGTAAAATAGTTATTATAAAAATATTATTAAAGTTTAAAAATAATATTTATTTAAGTGCTTATCAAAGATTAGGGATAAAATTGGTATTTTAAAAATATTACTAAAGCTGTGAAATAGCTTAACGCATAAGAGCTTAGGAGAAGCTGCTCTCAGCAGCTTCTCTTTATGGGTAGCCTTCCTCTAGTGCTTATGGGTAAGCACTTACCCATAAGCGCTACCACACATATTTAATTTTAAAAAATGCTTATATAAGCTATAAGCTGCAATAAATACTTATAAAAGTCCGGACAAATGTAGCCTTAACAAATGGCAATGAAAAGCCAAATGGTGCCGGACAGTGGATCCTAAGCAACAAATCAAGACGTTGTGGACAATAAAAACAAGATCCCATCTTTGTACGCAATCTAGGGCTGGCAATGGGTCAGGGTTGGGTCGGGCCAATATAGATCAACCCAGGTGCATCTATTCAATAAATGGGTCACTCAGACCAGTTAACGGGTTATGCGGGTCAATACAGATTGGGTGGTAGTGCTTATGAAGAAAAAATTACACTTTGACCCTTGAGGTTTTTGATAATTACAGTTAAACCTCTTGAGGTCTTTGATATTATAAATGATACCTTTCGTCGAAAACCTCACGAGGGTCGGTCAACCAACGACACTGAGCCATTGATTGATATATATTGATATATATGCCTCTTATAAATTGCTCTTCATCAATCATTTGATGTGTTTTTCATTTTTTATTTTTTGATGAATGATTCAAGTGTGACATTGGACCATGATGGCTCTTTAGTCAAGAGACTAAGAGAAATATTTTAGACCTATGGTGTATTCATTTTATCTAAAAGTCATTAAATTCTGACAAAAAGTATTATTACAGTTTCAAAAACTTTAAGAGATCTAACCGTAATTATTAGAAACCAACCAGGTATATGTTAAAGCATTAGACTTGGAGATGCTTCACCAGTCTGTTTCCATGTTACCTTCCCTGTGAAAAGATGCTGTTTCCATGTTACCTTCCCCGTGAAAAGATGATAGAGGTTCCTGATTTCATGAAAAGCACTTGCCAAAAGCCAGTGAACATCAAGGCCAGGGTCTTAAATCTATCTAATGATATTAAGGCTGCGTTTGGCTCGGCTTCTATAAGTACTTATTGCTGTTATAGCTTATATAAGCACTTTTTAAAATAAAGTAAGTGTTTGGTAGCGCTTATGGTAAGTGTTTACCCATAAACAGTAGAGGAAGGCTACCCATAAGGAGTAGCTTCTCCCAAGCTCTTATGTGTTAAACTATTTCACAATTTTAATAATATTTTTAAAATACCTATTTTATCATCCTAAACTTTTATAAGCACTTAAATAAATATTATTTCTAAACTTTAATAATATTTTTATAATACCTATTTTACCCCTAAACCTTTATAAGCACTTAAATAAATGTATTTACGAAACACTATTTTCTTCAAATGAGCAGTTTATTGTTGTTGTGGAAAAGTGCTCCCATTGAGCAATTTATCCATAAGCACAAGCCGGGTCAAACGTAGCCTAAGGTTATCTCACTCAATCCAAATCTTGGAGCTGCTAAACGAATGCCCAACCGCACACCAAGAGCTTCAGCCACAGTAACAAAGGTCTTTGGTAAATATTAGAGCACCATCCCATCCTTTCTTTTCTTCATCACAGGTCCCATCGAAGTTAACTTTGACCCATTAATAAATATTCACTGTATCCTTCTGAATAGAACTGTTACTCTATTTCATCTCGGCGCATTCACTCCAAAACTTGAGGATTTGAAGTTTCTGGTGGTTTGGGGGTGTTTGCTTAAATATGTTTTCATTGCGTGCACAATTCTTTCTGTCAGCCTGTATGGACACCGGAAGGCCAAACCAAATGCCACGTGACCATTGACATTCTTTAAAGAGATGAGATGTAGAAGGGACATATCTCATCCATTGGCATCCTCGTCGGCACCTTATCAAATGCCAAATAATGTTTTGAGCCAGGGTAGTATAGAAACGTGATTCATGTTAGCGTATCAGTCCCTACCGATTTTAGGGACTGGTACGAAACGTTTCTAGAATCGTTTCTGGAAACGTTCCTGAACACAGTTCATATCAATGATTTTTTGTAATTAAATAAGAACTGCATGTTAATTTATAGTCACTAGTTTATCAAAACAACATGATAAGATTAGTAATAAAAATTTGGGGAACTCGTTTTGAGTTATGTTTTTTGAGAAAAACTTGAAGTCAGTCATGCTTTTAAAACTATAATAAAATTAGTTGACCTTTTTAAAGTGTTTTAAAACGAGTGGTCATGCACTGTAGCAGGACCACTCTTTCGGAAAATGCCCTTTTGCCTTATTTTGAGTGTTTTTAAATACAATTGAAATTAGATGAGAAATATCCATTATACCCCTCTTTATAAAACATTAGAATTGTTCTTCCCTCCTCTTTTTTGATCGAACGAAACCTTTTTCCCCTTCATTCCCTCTTCTCCTTTTATGTTGTTCCTCTTCCCCCTCGTTAGTTCGTCATTTTCTTTGGGATTAAGGTATTGTCCTGCCTTCCCTTCGTTTTCCCTCCTCCCTTTAAGTTTAATCTTCATCTCCTTCTCTACATTTTGTTTTTATTTACCTTCTTGGGATCCCTTTGTTTTTTCTCTATTCTCCTTCACCAGTTCATGATCTTTATATCTCTTGGATTTATTCATTCATTGGACTGATTCGTTTGCATTAGGCTTTTGTCATTTGTTAGGATTTGGTTGTTGAGATTAGGGTACCGTTGGGTTCGGAGGTATTGTCTCTGTTAGAATTTTCTATTCCATCGGTTCTCACTTTGTTTGACCTAGTTATCCATTTCAGGTTCAATCTAACTAAGGTATGATTTTTTTTTTTTTTAAATTTTCTTCGCAATTCTACAATTTTCGTTTTGTAATTGTAGGATCTTGCTTCATAATCAAAACATTTTATTTCTCTCTAAGCAAAGTATTTTGTTTTAATCAATAATCCATTAGCCAGTATGTGGCCGTAATTACTCCCTGGCAGAGTTTCCACTAAAGTGGATGCTTGTGATCAATTAACCATTCTATCTTCCTAGAAGTAACGTACTTTTTTTAATCAATAATCAATTGACCTCTGTATGGCCTTGATATCATAATCCTCAAAGTTCTGAGGTTGCTATCACATGCAATTGAGTAGGCATTATAGTACTATAATATTATGATTTGAAAAGCATAAGCTACTACTAATTTTCGATGATATTTTCTTATGATTTCGAAAGCACTTCCTAATTTATATTACTACTATAATATTAGAATTGTTTCTATTTGCATACAATTAGAAATTGTATTTATTTGTTGTTGAATGTTAATTAATAGGATGGCCACAGTGAAAACACTT
>JAUPMG010297287.1:0-17095 GCA_031762675.1 Pachysandra terminalis | reverse complement strand
ATAGATCCTTGCCAAGTCATCGGTGTTCATCGTGGTCCTTGCTGCGATGAAGTGTGCAGATTTGGTCAATCTGTCCAAAATCACCCAAACCATATCATGGTTGTTGCGGGTCTTAGGTAAGCCCGTAACGAAATCCATCGAGATGTGCTCCTATTTCCATTCTCCAATAGGTAAGGGTTGTAACAACCCTGCTGGTCTTTGGTGTTCAGCTTCACTTGTTGGCATGTGACACACTTAGTCACAAATTCCTCAATCTCCTTCTTCATTCCTCTCCACCAATACTGTCTCCTTAAGTCGTGGTACATCTTCGTCCTTGCAGGATGAATAGAATAGCTTGAACGATGCGCTTCCTCCAAAATTTCTGCCTTAATGTCCTTGTTGTCCGATACACATAATCGGTCAATGTACTTAATGGTTCCATCCTCTTCCTTAATCTCCACATTCATCTCAGTGAGTGCTTCATACATGTGCCACTCTTGAACCATCATAAGTGCAACCATGCTGCGCGGTTTTCAACTTAGTGCGTTCGCCACTACGTTAGCTTTGCCGGGTTGGTACTGCTACGAGAAGTCGTAATTGTTTACGAGCTCCATCCACCTTCTTTGTCACATGTTTAAGTCCTTTTGGAAGAAAAGGTACTGTAGGCTCTTGTGGTCCAAAAAGACTTCAAAAGTTTTGCCATAAAGATGAAGTCTCCATGATTTCAACGCGAAGACTACAGCTGCGAGTTCCAAATTGTGTGTGGGGTAATTCCACTCATGTGGCTTGAGCTGTCTTGAGGCATACACAATCACTTCCCTTCTTGTATTAGGACACACCCAAGTCCTAACAGTGATGCATCCGTGTAGATGATGAACTTCTCACCACTAACAGGAATGGCTAGAACAGGTGCTGAAGTAAGCTTCTCCTCGAGTTCTGAAAACGCTTGCTGACATGACTCGTTCTATTCAAACTTAACCTCCTTTCTTGTGAGCTTCGTCAACGGTGTAGCAATACGAGAAAATCCTTCAATGAACCGTCGGTAGTATCCAGCTAGTCCAAGGAAGCTTTTAACTTCTGAAACATTCTTGGGCTATTCTCAATCTTACACGACCTTCACCTTGTCTAAATCCACTGTAATCCCATCCTTAGACACCACGTGTCCTTGGAATTTAACCTCTTCTCTCCAGAATTCACACTTAGAGAATTTGGCAAACAAACTGTGATCTGCCAACGTCTGTAAGGTGAGTCTTAGATGTCCCTCCTGCTCCTCCTTGGTTTGAGAGTAAACCAAGATATCGTCCACGAACACAACCACAAACTTGTCGAGGTAGGGTCTGAAAATCAATTGCATCATGTCCATGAATGCTGCTGGTGCGTTGGTCAAACCAAACGGCATTACAACGAACTCAAAGTGGTCATATCCTGTTCGGAATGTTGTTTAAGGAATGTCCACCTCCTTGATCAGTAGCTGATGGTACCCGATTCTAAGGTCTATCTTTGAGAAGTACTTAGCTCCCTTCATTTGATCAAACAAATCCTCGATACGTGGCAGTAGATACTTGTTCTTCACCGTTGCTTGGTTCAGCTTTCGGTAATCGATGCACAGTCGTAGGGATCCATCTTTCTTCTTCACAAACAGTACGGGTGCTCCCCACGGGGATGATCTTGGTCTGATGAACTTCAAGGCAAGTAGATCATCCAGTTGGCTTCTTAACTCCTTCAATTCGGTTGGTGCCATACGATAGGTCGGCAATGCAATAGGGTTCGCTCCGACTGACAGGTTTATACAAAATTCTACTTCTCTCTTAGGAGGTAATCCCGGTATGTCTTGGAAAATACTTCCAAATTGACACACAATGGGGATTCATTCCCAATCTCTTACCTCATCTATAAACCACAAATCCAAACATGCCAAGTAGTTTGACATCCCAGATTTGGATCCATCTACCCTTATAAGTAAACCCTTAGGTGTTTTAAAGTGAATTATTTAGTTATGGCAGTCTATTTGTATATGATGTGCAATTAGCCAATCCATACCCAATATTACATCAAATTTACTCATATCCAACACAATTAGGTCGAATGGTATAGTGATCCCACCTACGGTTAATTGACAAGACTCATATACCTTCCCTAAGTGTGGTGTTCACCAACCGGGTTGGTCATAATAAGACTCTTCTCTAACTCCTTCAAAGGTAAATCAAGGCAATTTACAAGTGAAAGGGATATAAAGGAGTGTGACACTACCGTATCGAAAAGAACCTTGGCTAAGACATGAAATACATGAATCGTACTTTCCATGACTTCATTCGGCTGTGACTTTAAGGCAATGATCTTGCCCGGCTGAGTTGGTTGCTTTTGTGGGGCTCCATTCTTAACTCCTTTCGGCTGAGCTTGCTGCTGTACAGGTCTAGGGTTCTATTGGTAGTGTGGTCTTGGCACAAATTGTTGCTGTTGTCGGGGGTTCTTAGGTAGTCAATAGTCCTTGATATAGTGTCCCAATTATCCACAATTGAAGCATATAATGATTGGGGCCTGAAGTGCTGGTCGGTCCTTGTGTTCTTTGTCACTTTTGGGCATCAATCAAGTTATTTCTAAAATTTCCAAGTTTGAAGGTGTTCTTCACCCTTTGATATTGTGCCTTCCTGTATTCATTCATATCCTTCTCGACCTTCCGTGCACAGTCTACCACTTGATGATACTCCGTGAATTCCCTCATAATCAATCGGCTTTTGATGCTCGGCCTTAGTCCACTCTCAAATCTGAAAGCTTTCTTCTCTTCGTCATCAACCGCATAAGGTGCAAACTAGGATAACTCAGTAAACTTCGCCGCATATTCTGGTATGGTCATGCTCCCTTGTTCCAACTTCATAAATTCCAGCTCCTTCTCCCTCTCACAGTCCTCGAAAAGTACTCCAAATAAAACCTTACCTTGAAATCCTCCCATGTATATACATAAGCGATTTCCAAGGCAGATTTCCACCAACGTCTCGTCTCGCCTTCAAGCATAAAGGCAGCAAATTGTATCATCTCCGTGTCTTCTATCTACATGACGTCAAAGATATGCTCCATCGAGTCGATCCAGTGCCTCCATCGGATCAGTCGTGCCCTTGAAGACATTCGTTCCCAACTTCTTAAACTTTTCAATGCTCTTGATATTCTTCGGAGAATCAGTTTGCTGATATTGATATGTCGCTTGTGCATGTGTTGCAACTTGTGCTTCAGCTGCGGCTTTGGCTTGCTCTTGGGCTTGAGCTTGTTGTTGCTGCATCATATTGGTCATTTGCCCCATGGCTTGAAAGATTCCAGTCAGTTGCGGGTTCTGGTTATTATCTTGACTCGTCGAAGGTACAGTTGTGTCCACACTACCACCCCTTCTTTGTCCGGCCATTGGATTAACACTTAAATACCTTTAGAAAGAAGAAACAATACCCAAGTTTATCATGAAATAATTTTCCAGAATTCTTATTTAGTTCATACAACACCCAGAAAACTTTTAGAACACAATCACCTTGAAAACTTTCAAATATCAGCAATCAAAAACTTTGGAATCGGGTTTAAAACTTGAAACTTAAGCTCTGATACCAACTTTGTCACGACCCAAACTTAAGGAAATTCTCTGAAGAACCCTTATGTTCGAACCGCGACTCTCACCTCAATCGGAATCGAGAGTGGTAGTCAATATCGAACCAAAATTACAGAAGTTTAATTAAACTTCCAACGGATCTAATTTACTGAAATTTAAGTAAAGTATATCCTATCTATTACATCCAAAACAGTTAATTAAATTCACAACGGAAAAGAAAATAATAACATTATATTTCAAGTAAAAACCAAATACCTAACATTATACATAATATCTTATCTATGAAATAAAACGGTAAATCCGGTAGCAAAACTTCACGTAAAAATCACTCCACGCTTTGATTAGTTCCAGCACGTTCACAAAAAGATTACTCATCTTGCTCTCCATTATTATTAAATTCCTCATCTAAATTACTTGAAATGTTTGTCATAAGACCTCAGTTACACGTAGCCCAGTAAGTAAAATCAATTAAGTAACATCCTTAACATGAAATAGGGTCCGTACCAACATGCAAAGATATAACACAAAAAACAGTACTAATCATGGTAAATATGCAGAATATGATATGCATGTTCAGATTATTAATGCATGAATGCATGCTCATGCAACAAGACATATTGATCACCAAGTGTGATCCATGCAAAATATCATGCTGTGCAATTATGCATGCTGTTTAGAATTCGAATTATGTGTAACTGACGTCTTCTCGATCCATCCCCCACTAGACCAAAAAATTTCTGAGCAAGACGTCTTCTCGATCCATCTCCCCCATACAGGACCACTCTAGTAAGATATTCTATGTGCGCATCATAGTTTTGAGGGGTTTCAACCAAGAGGGCACAATTCCCCCACTTATTGCGGTTAGTGTAATGCAAAAATCTAAGGTGTCAACATAATTAGGAGTAACCTTAGTGAGCATTACATAAGGCGAATGCCAGCAGAATTTCACTCGGCATCCGTTACGTATAATAATACACTATCGAGATGACAAAAATTGGGGTATATTAGGGTAGCAAATCCTCAACCGATAATATTTGTCCATCCGGGACTTCCTCACCTAATCATATGTCCAAGTCATGATTCGCTCAGATTTAATCAGAAACTTCATCATAAGTGAGGCCTGATGACAGGTCTAGTATATGACCAGAATATGGTTATTAACTCAATTTGGATATGTTGTGCAATGTGAGGCGTTTGTGCACATTAATTAATCATACAACATGTGTACATATGTGAAATAAGTCTAAGTACCATATATGAGGCTTAATGCATGATTCAAATCATCATAATATCTAAATCAATCAAATAATGCATGATGTATGATAAATATGAATAATCCAACAAATCAATCAACCATCAATTAATATCATATAACCATCAAAATTAACATGTCATTCATCATAATCCATCAAACACTCAAGTATAACACAATATCATAACTAACAAACCAACCTGGGCTGACCGGCAGGCTTGCCGGCACGTCTGCTGGTCTGCCGGTTGCCTGGGTAGGTCCAAACAACACTTGATTCAAGGTGCATGGCTGACCGGTGGGATAACCGGCACATCGGTTGGCCATCCGGTAGCATAGACAAGGGCCAAAATAGCAAAGTACAGGGTCTAAAACTAACCGACACACTGGCTGGCCATCCAGCAGGCTAAGCAGGGGCTTGTTTTCAAAGTCTCAGGCTCACATGACCACCGGCAGGCTAACCGGCACACCGACAGGCTAAGCAAGGGGTCATGAACAATTTTTGGGGATTCGGTAGGGTTCCATCAGGCTACCGGCACACCGGTAGGTGTGCTGGACACCTTCTGGGTGAACCGGCAAGCTAACCGGCACGCCGGCAAGTCGCTGATTTGCCCAAAAACAAAGGTTAAGCACAATTTTTATATTTTAAATCGTATTTAGAAATTCTCATCAACATAAACTCATATTTAATTTCAATTCCGAAACTAACTTAATCAAAATATCAATCAAAATCAAAGCTTACCTTGCTTGGAAAGATTAATGTTAAAAAATTCAAGTTTTTATGAAGGACGGTGTTTTATTTGAATTGAATTTGATGTGGTTTGTCATATTCCTTGAATATGGCATACCACCTAATTCAAATCAAAGATATAATCAAAATTGAAGTTACTTACCTTGCTTAATGCGCGAATCCTTCCTCTTCTTCAACCCAGTTCAAGTTTGAACAGCTTCTTCTTCTTCCTTAGCTTCAGATCCCAACCCAGATTTCAGTTTGATGGTTTGGACGACCAAACCAGGGTTTAGATAAGTTTTATGAGTTAAACTTTGCTTAGGATTTTTCTCTAATCCTAGCCCTTAGATTTTAGTTAGTGAATCAACACCTTTGATTAGGTAAGATAACAGTCCTTTAAACATTATCTTAGCTCTATCCTTATTAGATTAGGATTTTATCTTTCTTATCCTTGTCTAAGTTTAAGTCTTTATTGTCTTTTAATCTTGACCTTTAATTAATTTAATTATTCCTGCGAAATCTCAGCCATTGGTTGAACTTTGAGATTATGATTGTGTGTGATGCACTCTAGATAATCTATTGTTCTCCCACCAATCACAATTGGTCAAAGTCAACTAATTACCTTATGCTAAAAATTTCAAATTGGTCCCTATTTTCTAACTAATTACACTTAACTTTATTACTAATTACACTAAACTCCCATTAACGAGTTGGGTTATTACACTCACTTTCATCTTTTTCTTTCTCTTTCTCAACTAAGATCTCCTTAGATTTCTCAATCACTTTAGGAATACATTTTCCAATTTTCTTACCACTCCTCAGAATGGTAACAGCTTTAGCTTCTTCATGCTTATCATTGGGACTCATCTTCAGATTTTGAATATTGGGATTTGGTTGACTTTGGGAAGGAAGTTTCCCTTTCTCAGGTCTACTCAAATTATTAGTAAGCCTAGCTAGATGGTTCTTGGTCTCTCTCACTTCCTCATCCATCCTAGTGAACATAGACTCAAACTTTTGATTTTGTTCACTCTGTTTTTGCATGAAAGTGCTAAGAATATCCTTCAAGGATCGTCTAGATGATGATGGTGGATAATTAGTCCTTAGAGGAATGGGATTCTGCACATTGTCATTCTTATAACTCAAATAAGGGTGATTCCTCATATTTGGGTTATAAGTGTTCGAATATATAGAATTATTTGGTCGGTATTGATTAAATACCAATATTTGATCCTCCAGCACATTTAAAAATTGTGAAAGTGATGTGCAAATGTTTGTGGCATGGTCTATCTCATGGCCGATTTTACATGCTTCCATTGGTTCCTCTCTAAACATAGCACTAACACCTTTGTTTCCCTTTATCTTGAGTGACTCTATTTCCTTAGTCAAAAGACTAATTTTAGCACTTATATTGTCATCTTCCCTCAACTTAAAGACACTTCCATTAATAGCGGTAGTGTTGTTCCTGGTTCGGTCTGTAGAGTCCATAAGACTAGGTCCAGTCCAAGAGTTACAATTTTCAGCAATCTCATCCAAGTAGTCTATTGCATCTTCGGGTTCTTCGTGTAAGAACCCTCCTTCACATGAGAGTTGGACAAACTGTCTGTCCCTATGTGTAGGTCCTTCATAAAAATAACTAACTAACCTCCAATTTGCATATCCACGAACTGGACAGAAATTGAAGAGGTCCTTATACCTTTCCCAAGCCTAGAATAAGGTCTCATTTTCTCCTTGGACAAAACTAGATATTCTTCTTTTCACTTGTTGGACCTTATGGGGAGGGTAATATTTCTTATAGAATTCATGACCCATCTCACCCCAATTACCTATAGCCCTAGGTTTCAAGGTATACAACTAAGCTCTAGCCCTCTCTTTGAGAGAAAAAGGGAAAAATCTTAGCTTAGCGGCCCCTATTACATTTTATCCATAAAAACTCTTAATGACCTCCTCAAAGACTCTAACATGCACATAGGGGTTCTTATTTTCCAAACCCCTAAAATCAGGAAGTATTGCTAAAAGCCCTTGCTTTAGCCTTACATGTGGTGCATTGGGTAGAAACAAGATGCAAGAAGGAATGAAACTCTGAGTAGGGTGCAACAAATTGTACATAGTTCTCCTGTTTCCATCAGGATTACTCTATACTTCGTCACCCATTGTGGATGATGTAGGTGAAGGTGTAGGTTTATCAAAAAGGCTACCACAATAAGTTTCAAATATCTCTAACCTGCCTTTTCCGTTTCTAACCCAAATGCTCATGCAACAATGATTGCAAAGCAAATAAAAAAAATTAAAAACAAAAGTAAGGGAGAATGGAACGAAGTTACCAATAGAGCGAATTCCACCGGCAGTGCTTTGTTCCACGAAATTGCCTCTAAATATGCCACAGCTCCCCGGCAACGACGCCAAAATTTGCTTGCTCACTCCCAAGTGTAAAAGATCGAAGAAATATAATACTCGGTAGGTCCGAGGTCGAACCACGGAGAGCACGGATATCCAAGGCAAAAGGGGATTAAAGAACAAATATGATGGTTGAAAAATTACTGGTATTATTCTAGAAGAAATTGTTAAAGGACCAAAAATAAATAATATGATTAAATTCGATGGTGAGAATACTCAGGCATCGGGGTAGTTCCTTGAAACGATATGGGATTCATTGTGACTTCGATAAAACATTATATACTTGATTGCTTTAAATGAAAAGCCTTGATTCGGTTAAACTAAAATAACTTAGGAACATCTCATAACCTTGGTTAACGTTATGGCTAGAATAACTTTTAGAAAAACCCATTCAATTCAATTCTAAATTTCTATTTGAAACCATGAGAAATTCCTCTTAATAATTAGAAAAACTTGATTTAACTCATAAAAAGTATGAAAGAACTCATACATCAAAAGAAATCATAATAGATAAACAACCAAACATAATACCATTGAAGTTTAGGAATAATCACAATAAACATCCATATCATTACAAGAGAACATACCTCTAGCCCTTTCAAGAGGCTTAGGCTGCCATGAAAGAAGAAGAAAAGCTCAGAAAAAGTGTTGAGAGAGAAAAAAATTCAGAAAATGTCCTCCTTTTCAGTCCCAATTTTTGCAGCGACTTGTGGGCTATATTTGGCCTTCAAAACATGCGAATTTGGGAATTCTCGTTTTAGAGACAACTGTAGTGCTTGAAATCAGCTTTTCAAAACATCCAGCCTTCAGTCCATCTGAATTTTGAGAGAATTATGCCCAAAATACTGATTGGTGGTCAAACTAGACTTTCCATAATTTCACAGATTTGTCTTTCCTAAATTTCACCCAGCAGCTTCTTCATTTGTTTATCTCTTTAGAATTTGCTTCGAAAAAATTGTCTCTGCACTAATAAATTAAATATAAATGAGGCATGCAGAATTTTAATAAAATAATACACGTAAAAGAATAATTTCCATGTTATGCAATGGCGAGGAAGAATCGGAAAATTCTACGTATAATGAAGAGTTTAACATAAGAAAATGCCAGAAGAGTCATGCGATTAAGGGTTTACTATGTAACAACTCATGACTTATCAAAGATGTATAACAACAAAGGTTAATTCATAAAATTTCATCCAACAGATAATACAACAGTCACAATGTATTAGCATGCTCATTATCATATTAAATCACACATGTTCAATAGGTATATCACATAGAACATTGTAATCCCATTGCACTTGAAAATCACACATATAGTCATATCACATGATAATAATTTGTTCACATGGTCCCACCATGTTAAATCATAAGGCACACACGATCCCATCATGCATTCACACCCAATCCATATAGTCCCACTATGCATCAAAACATAACCTACATGATCCCATCATGCACAAACACAAACCACATAGTCCCACTATGCATAACAAAGGTACCACCATTCAAAACAAGTAACCTTTTCCATTATTCTTTAAGGGACTCTCACCATACAGTAGAATACATCAGTACACTATTCCATTCCTTAAGGGACTTTCACCACACGGTGGAATACACAAGTACACAGATTCCATTCCTTAAAGGACTTTCACCACACGGTGGAACACACCAGTACACATAGTCAATCCCATTGACTTCCAGTGGATACTCCCAGCACCACTCACAAACCATTCATAAAAAATACATAGGCAATCCCATTGACTTCCAGTAGATACTCTCAGCACCACTCACAAATCACACAGTGAATACTCCCAGCACCACTCACAAACACAATTCGTATATCACAATCTTTCACACACACAACTAGTGGATACTCCCAGCACCACTCATACATCACACAATTAGACATTAGAACCAATCATAAGATAGACCAGTGGATGCTACTAGCACCACTCATACAACTCAATTCCCTATACTAACATTACTAACCTTCCCAACCTTATCTTGTAATCAAATTTCTATATCCAAACTCCTTAAAGTCATAATCTCATCATATCACATTCAGGACTGCCCTATCTTCTTGAAAATCAAACCCTATCATACACTTTATATCATACAGCCCTAACCTTCCGTTTTGCAGACTAACCAACCTCACACACATGTACAAATCACCTCATAGAAGCCTCCCATGAAATTGGGGTTCATATTGGCTTCGGTAGATCCTCGGCATCTACCGAGGTTCCTACCGAAAATCTCGGTAGATAATCTACGGAGGCTCGGTAGATTGTCCCAAGAGCTTTTTTTTCTTGTGTGTTTTCAGTAGATGTCTCGGCATGTACTGAGAATCCTACCAAGAGTCTATATTAGCCCGGAAAAGGGTTTTTCTCCTAGGGCTTCGTGCCCATACTACGTCATACTAATTTTTACACTTTTAAACATATTGTAATTGATTTATATCATTATGAATCTAATCAAACTCAACATATCAATCCTAGACTACATATATAAATCATTATTACTCAAATCATTCAACATACATGAAATAAATCTAAAAATCATAATCAATCTATAAGAACTCATAAGACTATCACAAACACATTTAAACTTGGATCTAAACATTCTTAATCATTTAAACATACAAATCACTCATATAGATGTTATTCAATACCAATATGCAAAATACTACAAGAACAAATCAAAGTTGTTCAGATTATGTATAAGATTATCAAATCATGCAATCCCTACTTGTATCTATATCATCATTATAATCTATAGATATACCTACCGTAAGATCAATGGAGAATCCCTACCTCTTTCTTCTTAAACCTTTCTTTGTAGATTTCCAGCACTAGAAGACCACCAAACCTTCCTTTAGCCTTCTTTCTCCATAACCCTTCTTCCTTCTTTCCTCTTCTCGTCTTCTCTCTTTTCCTTCTCTTATTTTTCTCTATTGCAAAACTCCTTTCCTCAAATATGGTATTCTTCCCCTAATCGTGTCCACCAAAGCAAGGAAATAGGTTATGGAAACCTTCCCATGCTTACATGTGTCCTTTTTAGAAGGTGAAGAGAATTAGTTCTTCCCATCTCTATCCATAACTTCCTAATTCAAATTTAGTCTAAAGGAAGGTCTAAACTTTCCCTAATGAATTAGTTCATAGACACATCTATCCCCCTTGTCTTACACACCCATTTAAAACTCTAGCCTCCATAAGGTTTTAAAATTACTTAAGTGACCCCATTGTTTCTAATATTACACAATGGACCTTATATTTGTTGTAATTACAAATTCTACTAATTTCAATTATCTAGATACACAACCCTATATAATCTTTCACAAAGGATTTTCATTGTTAATTATAATTAAATTATATTGATTATAATTTAAAGACATGGGTCACTACAGTCTTCCCACTTAAAGGAATTTCGTCCTAACATTTACGGTTGTCCCTATTCTATATTTGAACTAACAATAGAGTTTATTTCCCAATATATCAGTGGGGTGAAGCATCCTACTATCATAATTCTGTGTCACATATGTTTGAATAAAGTGAAATGTATTTATGTATATAAGTTTTTAATCGCTCTAGTGTGATTTGTAGGGAATTTTCATATGATTACATATTAAAGCAATTTATGATTTTTACCTTTACATTTGATTTCATAATAAGATAACCTTGAGCCCAAAGTTTAGGAGTGACAACTGTATATATGCTTAACGAATACAGTTTCTATGTTTATAGATTTCTAAGCCTCTAATTATCATGATGACATAGATATTATATTATAACTAATATCTCAACGATCACCTACTCACCATTCTAAGCATTTTATCTCAAGACTAATTTTATATTTCATAAGTTTATTTGTTAATTATTATCATTTAATAACTTTAACATGAATACAATCACAATACACAAATTAAGTCGCACACTTTGTTAAATTAGCATTAAAAGTTCTAACACTACAGAAGTATCAATCGTAGCATTAACATGCTATTTGGTCACCCACACAACGTTCCATTATCACAAACAATTCACATAACATTACCCAAAGAATGTAGATGCATATAACACAAGGCAATCAATTACTAAACACATTGCCATCACAAATATACAATTAATTAGGTGAATACTTGGTTTTTATTCGATGGTTGAGTCGGGCCAGGTCAGAACTTAAAATAAGTTCTCTAGATCTATATCTAAATTAGAATCTTAGTCATATCATATAAATTTTAATCACTACAATAATTAAATATTTTATTCACTTATGTTTTCATTACTTATTCTTTTATTTGTATACTTGTCTAATCCTCTCTATTTTCAAGGAATTCGATTCAATGCATTTGCAACTGCATTGTCTCCAATTTCTGGAAAATAAATTGTTTTAGTATCATTAATCCAATATACTAATCATAGTTTCATCCTTATAATGCACTCCCAAACTTTTCAGAAGTAGTGGTACCCCTGTTCCAAGTTGTCTATCCAGCATTATCGATAAAGATATACACCAATGCAAGTATACTCATGATCGAGCAGTTAACACATAATACTTAGCAAGAATCTTATAATTATATAAGTAAAATTCCTATGCCAACTTGTCTCTAAGCTTAAAGTTTGATAGTTCTAAATAAGTATATTCACACGTTTCGCATGTGAGCATAGAAGGCACGCCACTCCGAAATAATCACACAATTACAAACAATTGCAAGCAGCACTCAGCACACAATTCAAAGCATTTTACAAGGAGTATGCACTATAGAACAATCACGGCATTCACAAGATTCAACAAACTAATCAAGTTATACTCACTACGAAATTTCATGTGATTCCTAAGTTTACATGTCTCTATGTTTCTTCTTAGATCTAACTAAACTTGATAGCCTTTAGATCTCCAACCTAGAGCAATTATAGCGAGTAATCATGCAATCATATTTAAGCAAAGGGTATACCATTGATGTACTTACACAATACTAAATAATTTACAAGAAATCACCCATCACGGATTCATAGAAGTGAATTCTAGCTTAACAAGTCTCTATGTTATCGTCCTAGGGTCTCACTACACTCTTGTATAGACTCTAGCTTTACTACTTACATCAATCACACAAGTAGTTATACAACCCACATTATGCATACACACACAATACTGAATTCTTAGCATGCACACACAATACTCATTTCAAAGCAATTCTTACAAAGTACTCAACACACTTTTCACACAGGCACATAAACATACCACACTACTTAATCACATATTATAACAAAATATATTGCACACAATACAATGATGTGGCTCCTAGGTTCAAATGTTTCTAAGTTTCATCCTAGGATTTCACCATACCCTAA
Organism: Pachysandra terminalis; assembly: GCA_031762675.1. NCBI lineage: Eukaryota > Viridiplantae > Streptophyta > Magnoliopsida > Buxales > Buxaceae > Pachysandra > Pachysandra terminalis. The sequence goes on along the minus strand of JAUPMG010297287.1, from coordinate 3,807 downwards.
GATTTCCTATTGCCTAGACAACTTAAAACCTAGGGCTCTGATGCTACTCTGTCACACCCCAAATTCGAGATATAGGATCTCCAGGATTTCCAAGGGAATAACTTTTGGATCCAACGTTTGGATGCGAATAGCTATTCAATACGCATAACCACTCTCATGGCATCAAAGTCTAAAATAATAAATTAGCAGAAGTCTTAAATAAATAAAATGTACCACAACCCGTGTCGAAGTTATTACAACTTAATCGTCTATAAAGGATCAAAACCAATATAAATAATAAAACATAACAACATTAGCTTCATTGTTCACTAAGAAATAGAAAATGAAAGCCATGCTAGCAAGTCCATCTCCCAAATCCATCTCACAATTGAGCTGGTCACCTGTTTCAATATAGGGACAGCCAAAGCCTCGTAGGGAAATCCAAAGAAATTACAATAACTATTTTCATAGATGTATAACAACACAGATTAATTCAACAATTACACCCAACAGATAATACAATAGTCACAATGTATTAGGATGCCTATTATCATATTAAATCACACATATTCAATATGTATATCACATAGAACATTATAATCCCATTACACTTGAAAATCACACATATAGTCATATCGCATGATAATAATTTGTTCACATGATCCCATCATGATAAATCTTAAGGTACACATGATCCCATCATGCATTCACACCCAATCCAGATAGTCCCACTATGCATCAAAACATAACTTACATGATCCCATCATGCACAAACACATAAACCACATAGTCCCACTATCCATAACAAATGCACCACATGGTCCCACCATGCAAAACAAGTAACCACATGCCCCACCATGCAAAACAAGCAATGGCATGGTCTCACCATGTCACAACACAGTTCAATCCAAATACAAACACAAACACAAACACAACCACCAATCAATATGTGAAAATACACACAAATATTCACTTCAAGTCAAACATGTCCAATGATCAATGCAGTATGATATAATGCAAGTATGCATAATGAAATATGGATGATAATGCATATGCAATGCAAGAGTAATTAGGCCTAAGCCCAAGCACATGCACATTCAATTATTCAACCATTCAACCCATTCTTTAAGAAACGTGCACCCACGGTAGAATGCCACCATTCCATTCTTTAAGGGACTTACACCCACAATAGAATCTCACAATTCATTTTCCATTATTCTTTAAGGGACTCTCACCATATAGTAGAATACATCAGTACACTATTCCATTTCTTAAGGGACTTTCACCACACGGTGGAATACACTGGTATACAGATTCCATTCCTTAAAAGACTTTCACCACACGGTGGAACACACCAGTACACATAGTCAATCCCATTGACTTCCAGTGGATACTCCCACCACCACTCACAAACCATTTATAAACAATACATAGTCAATCCCATTGACTTCCAATAGATACTCTTAGCACCACTCACAAATCACACAGTGGATACTCCCAGCACTACTCACAAAAACAATTCATATCTCATAATCTTTCACAAACACAGCTAGTGGATACTCCCAACACCACTCATACATTACACAATTAGACATTAGAACCAATCATAAGATAGATCAGTGGATGCTACTAGCACGACTCAAACAACTCAATTCCCTATACTAACATTACTAACCTTCCAAACCTTATATTGTAATCCAATGTCTATATCCAAACTCCTTCAATTCATTATCTCATCATATCACATTTAGGACTGCCATATCTTCCTGAAAATCAAATCCAATCATACACTTTATATCATACGGCCTTAACCTTCCTTTTTGCAGACTAACCAGCCTCACACACATGTATAAATCACCTCATAGAAGCCTCCCATGAAATTAGGGTTCATATTGGCTTCAGTAGATCCTCGGAGTCTACCGAGGTTCCTATAAAAAATCTCGGTAGATGATCTATCAAGGCTTGGTAGATTGTCCCGAGAGCTTGTTTTTCCTGGGTGTTTTCGATTGATGTCTCGGCATCTACCGAGAGTCTAATTTAGCCTAGAAAAAGGGTTTTCTCCTAAGGCTTCGTGCCCATACTACCACCAGGGAATGCAATGTCGGCGACGCGTCGCCAATCCCGAATGTGGCGACACGACATATGGGTCTTATGTCGTTTTGGGGCGACTTAAGCGACATCGGCGACATGTCGTCAATGTCGCAGAAGTCGCCATAAGATATGCAAGCGTCAGAGACATGTCGGGCATGTCGATAACTTAAGGGCATTAGCATAAAATAGGCGACAAGTCGCCTATTTAAGGGGGAAGTCGAGCAGATTTCCCCCTAAAATCCTTCTGAAGCTAATTTCTCCTCCCCTCTTCATTTTTGTTTTTGGTGATTTATGCCGAAATCAAGTTTTATTTCACCTGATTTGTGTACGAAAACACAAATCAAGCTCCAATCTACGACTCTACGCCATTTTCAAGACTTTCCCCGACGAAATCAAGGTAACAACTCATTTTTTTCAGATCTTAAGTAAACCTGCTGTTGAAATCATGAATCCTAATTATATGTTTAGTAATGACACCTGAACTATAGATGGGTGTCGTTACTTTTTTTCAAAATAAATATATTTATTTAAATATTTTTGACAAAAATACATAGTGTATATATTTAATAGATATAAATAATGACATAGGGCTTAAATTTATTACTAATAAATATTAGAATATTTTTGTAATAAATTATTATAGTATAAATTATAAAAATATATTCTGATTTACTTTTTAATAATTCTTTAATTGATAAAAAATATTTATAATTTAAATATTTTAAAAAATAAAAAATACATAAAATATGGGAAAATAGTAGAAAACCATAGTACTAAAACTTAATAGTTTATGTGTTGAAATTAATTTTGATTAATTTTTTAAATTATTTAATCAGTGTAATTAATATGAAAAAAATATATAAAAATGATTAAAAATGCAGAAAAATATAGGAAAAATTGTAGAAAATAAAATAGTTGGATTGTTGGAAGTCTTGAGTTCTTTTGACTTTCTTATATTGTTATTTGCTAGGAGGAGGCCAGAGATGGGATGGCAGTGTGGTACCACGTTTGAGAATGATAGAAACAAATCACAATGCAACTACTGTGGGTAGATTATGAAGAGTGGTGGGGTTTCGAGGTTGAAACAACACTTGGCACACGGTTACAAGAGTGTAGCCGATAAGTGCCTAGCACTTACCATTTTAACCTAGTTATTCATGATTATTAGTATTTCTTGCCAAGCTTAATTGAGAGAATTGATGCATTTATTTGTCTTTTCAGGTTGGATGAAGTTGGGAGAAAGCTGGCTTAAAACAAGCCCAATTGAACCTGAAAGGAAATAAGTGCCAAAGCTGGAGATGAAGAGCCAACATAAGCTGAAAAACATGTTAAGATGATGAAGGGGAAGTGTTCCAGAGAAGCCCAGGAGAAACCACAAAGAGTGGAGTTCGAAAGTGGAAGAAATATCGAAGAAGTCTGCAGAACAGACTACCGATCGATCGCCATATGTACCGATCGTTCGGCGCTCGATCGATCGCCATCGACAGACCCAGTTTTAAAAGGACTTCTATTTTGCCTCCGACTTTCTCGCGATTCTCACGCGGCTTGGAGGGGTTCTTTTAGGGTTTATTGGAAGGAATATAAAAAGGAACTTTGGAGAGGATTAGAGGGGATTATTATTTTTTAGACACGAATTGAATAATTTAATTTTTAGTTAGGATTTCGTTTTGTTTTTGATTTTCATTGGATTGGTTTGGAGATTGAAGCTGGGATGAACTTCATGGAGTTAATCAATGA
>JAUPMG010297277.1:0-12048 GCA_031762675.1 Pachysandra terminalis | reverse complement strand
GGTATCGGACCGAGTTGAAGGTTTTGGGGGTTTTTGAGATCAGGTTTCAACTCGGTGATCGTCCGATCCAGACCGGGATCAGACGATTCATTACACTATGCTTGCTCCCTTATAGACTCGATATTGAACATGGTTGCATCATGGGCACGTGTCTTGCCAAAGTTCAAAGCAATCATGTTATCAGATGTTACTAGATGTTGGCAGGCAATAGCACTGCTATAGCTTTGTTTGTTTGGCCTTGAAATCACCTACACTGAAAATCGTACAGCGGTGCGTGCACCCGGAATGTGATTGGTCAAATCCCTTTAAAAATAATTTTTGAAATATGATATGATTAATTTTTAATTTTTTTAAAGGGGAATGGGCCAATCATATTCTTGGTGCACACACCGGTGTACGATTGTTGGTGTAGACGATCCGGGTCCGTTCGTTTGTTCTCTTTAATTTATTTTTTTGATGAATAACACCAGGAGAATATATTGATATGAGCAAAAAAAGAAAGGGCAGGTAGATATACAATGCCCAAAATGGGTAGACACAAAAACAAAAACATCCAAACTTCTCCCACTATATTCTATCCTAATCATAGAGATTGAGGTAACCTTACAATAACAGATTGGTGGGTACCAACACAGCTCGCACCCCACCCAATAACATGACCTCAATAGGAACTCCAACAAATAAGGCCTCACCCTACACCTCCTCTCGCTAAAGAGTCCACTTCCCCATTCACCACTCTGGGAATGTGGCTAAGTGACATGTGAGTGTCTTGGGCTAAATAGAGAGCAAAGCTACACAAGTGTCTAAACCTCCATGATCAAGAGGGAGATAACATCCATGAGATCACACTATAGGAATCACCCTCCACCTCCAACTCATGGAATCCAAGATGTCTCGCTATCTTCAAACAAGTAAGCAATGCATAGAACTCCGCATGCATTGAATCCCCAACCCCAATAGGGCAAGAAAATGCATGAAGGCACGTCCCACCAACTCCTGATGGCCCAGGATTGCCCAAAGATGAGCCATCAAAATTCAGTTTGATAGTTCCCACCCTTGGATCTTTCTATAATACCCTAGTGACTGCAGTCTATATTGATGGTGAAGCTATAACAACCCAATCACGGAGGAAGTCGGACATCAAAATCCCTCTGAACTCTACGTAAACCAGCATCCAAGATGCCACCATCTGGAAAATCGACTCAATAATCGCTTCATAACTCTTCTTTCCCTCAAATATTCTTTGTTTTTGCTGGCTTGGTTTCCCTTCTAGGGGAACCTTTTCATTTTTCATTTGCTTTGCTCTCTCCTGTACTCTTCTTTCTCCTTGTCATTCTAATATATTCTCTGTTATTAATAAAAAATACCTAGAATCGAAAAATCTCAAATTTTGGAGATTTTGCATCGATTTAGTTAAAAGCGTATAATTCCTTGTTATTTCTTTGACAAAATGCATAGATCTGAAGGTAAATAGCTTAAAGAAGCAATGGTTGAGAGGTGAGAAGTATTGAGCTCAAAACATTAAAGAAAATCCCTTAAAAAGATGTCTACAAAACAGCGCTCGTTGACTGTTACTACTCGCCGATACGTATCAGCAAGTCGTATGAATTTTTTAACATATCTGCCAATACAACCGATACAAGGCCGATGATTATCGGCGTATTGGTCAATACATTAACACCCTTTATTTTTTATGGTACTGGTGGCCGATATGATATTGGCCACCTCAGATTCCGATACGTATTGGCTGATAGTTAAGACCTTGGGATGTGGTGATTCAAACTTGATGACTATGTATATATGGTAACATATAGGCGTGGATCAAGCACAAATGGTGAATGAACATGGAAAAACTCTTGGTTGACTTCAATGTGATCCTTCTAGGATCTGCATATAAAATCTTAAGGGTATGGCAGCAATGGCGGACGTATAAGTTACTTAAAACCTTTTATAGTTATGTTACAAAATGGCTGTAGCTACAGGCTTTGTTCAAATGGGGGAAACAAAAGAAACATTAATTAAACTAAACCCAGAAGTTAAAGGAAAAAAGGAGAAGAAAAACAATATAGGATGGTTACGTCTGAAATGCCCATTGGCAGAGCAATGTCAGAATAGGCATTCTAAACAAGCAGATTCATTACTCTATGACCACGAAGGAAATCAGAGTTTATCTAGCGGAAGTTTTCCATTACAAAGACCCATTCATGGGTTTTATATAGATTTGATAAGATTCCTAATATAGAAAGATAATCATCTACAAAGAGATTCCTATGTGATGGATACTTGACCCTCAAGAGGCAACAAAGCTACATCTCAATGAGGGCCAAGTTTAGGGTGATGATGTGTGTGAACGTGTGAGTGGAAATACACATGCTCTTGATCTTTATGAGGCAATAAAGCTACATCTTACAAGGATCGAGATATGAGAAAGAATGATATAAGATTCCTAATATAGAAAGATAATCATGTACAAAGACTACAATCTAATCTAACCATAGATGTTGTTATTCCAAGATTGTAATCCTTAAGATATAAATCCAAAATTTTGATTGCATACATCAGTAATAATGCAATGTATTACAGTGACCTTGTATCTTCAGTACCGATGATAGTTGCATTTATGCTTTATTCTAGCATATTAACTCATGAAGGTGCTTTGCTGCAGCTATGCAGTAATCCGCAGGGTAGATAAAGTTGCCGGCACATCTCCATCTAAAGGTGCTTCTTCTAGGTGAGTTTGGTGAATCGTGCCCAGTTTCTGAAAATGATCTTGCTTGTTATTTCTCTGATTATACTTTTCTGTTATTTCATTTATATATTAATCATAAACAGTAATTTGATTACCAGATATCAAGTTTTGTTGTGCAGAATGATCCTGACACCAAACCCTGTACACCTCAATAAGTACAAAAGGAAATTCCAATTAACATGATCATGTTCTTTCTCCATATCCAACTTACAAAGTAGGCCAGTTGCTCCTATTCTAAGTCTGGCTGTGTATGCCATCCAAAATCTATCTACTTCCCACAAATGCACTTTAGATAAAATGGAAGGAAGCACTTTATTAATTCTGTTAGCTAACTCTTGGATAGGATTTCACAAAATTTCCCACCAAACTAATTGGTCTAAAGTCCCTGATGTTCACTGTCCCTTCAATCTTGGGGATAAAGGAGATAAATATTACATTTGCACTTTTTTCAAAAGTTATATAAGCATAAAATTCCCCAATCATAAGGTCTTCCTTAATGAACCCCAAACATCTTTTGTAGAATGCCAAGGAGAAAACATCAGCCAGGTGCCTTGTCCCCATTAAGCTCTTTTGTGACCCTCAAGACCTCTTCAAAAGATGGCTTCTCTAATTTTCTTTCCTCAGGAAGTATACTATCAATAAACCCTTCATCAAACAATGGCTGAAAAGAGGCTTCCTCCTTGAATAAGTTCTTTTAAAACACTTCCACTGCTCTTGATATCTTTCTCCTCATCCAACAGCGCACCATCAACTTCCAAATTTGCATACAGAATTGACCTTGCTTCAAGCTTTGTCCACACAATGAAAAAATCTTGTGTTTTTATCACCCAAATACAGCCAAAAAGCCCTAGATATTTGCTACCAACATCTCCTCAAGCCGAGCCATCTTTTTAAATTATACTTTAAGTTTCTCTCTATCGACCCATTTTCTAGTCTTCAAAGCTCCCTCATCCTTCAATTCATCTAGCTCCTTGATTTTAGAACGAGTCTCCTCTTTGTTTACATCCACCCTGCCAAGCACATCTTTAATTTCTTCCTTAAGTGCCTTCAACTTCTTATAAACAGAAATCTGGCAGTCTTATAACCTGAGATCCAGACCACCACGTCTCCACCATACCCAAGAAATTTGCTTCCTCAAGCCACATTTTCAAATCTAAAGGAAGCAGCTTTCTTATAATCTTCCAATAGTTCAAAATAATGTGAACACGATCTGAAAGTGGTGTTGGGAGACAAGATGACTGCACCAAATCAAACTGTTCCTCCCAATAAAAGGAAATGGGTTAACTTGGACAGAGTAGGTCGCTCTTGATTTTAGACCCAGTGAAGTTGACATCCCCTAACGGAAGTTCGATGAGCTCATTCTTGTTGATAAAGTCTGAAATCCCTCATGTGCAAGTAGTGATCACAGCTCGTTCTTTTAGTTCGGAATTTAGTAACATTGAAAAATTTTCCGACACACCCTGATATCCTCCGCTTGCATTTTGCTGCCTACAGCTCTGCCCGTAAATCTGACATGCGATGTCTTTCTGTTTGCCCATAAACCCCTGAGAATAACCACACAACAATGACCCTCCATACCCTTCACCACCTCGGATATAGAACTTCCTTATATGTGTGCCTACTTCAAAACTTACACCACCCAACAACAATATGCTCGTTATCCCAGTAGCTTGCCAAACCACCCACTCTACATCCTTTTCCATCCAAATATTTGTTAAGAATTTCCTATCATCATCTTCAATCTTGGTTTTCCTGCAACTTTACAACATCTGGTTTCCATCGAACCAAGGCAGCACAAATTGATAAGCACCTACCCATAGAATTAAGGGCTTTAACATTCCAGGACACAAGTCTAATCTTTATGATTGTACAAACACAACTCTCTCACCTTCCTCCTCTTCTCACATAGCGTGAATTCCAACTTTTCAATTATTTACGTATTTCCTATTAGTAGTAGCAGTTTCCCTGTGTCACTTCTCAATCGCCATAAACAAACCATGGTCTCTTTTTCAAAGCCTCCAAACACTATCCCCCAAAGAAAGTACTAAAATCCATAATATTAGTATCTTTCCCAACACCCAATTCGACATACCTTCAGTAAACATTGAATTTTGATTTGTAAAGTTTTCCTCCTACCCCATTGGCCCACCATCTTTCCCCATTCCATGATACTTAATTCATGTCCTTTGTCTCCACCTATTAAACCGAAACTGCTGTCCCTTATCGTTAGGTAAGATGTCTTTTAATGTGGAAGCCTCCAATGCATCTTCCTCCCTCAACCCAACATCAGTGTCATCCACAGAAATATGATCCTTTGATGGCACCTTCGTTACATATAAACCGAATTCCACACCCACCCCTTCCACTGCTTGCCGAAATTCTGCAATCCACTTCTTTTTTTTTGGAAGGTTCAATCCACTTCTTGTGAGTCAAGTTACCAAAGATTTAATTGCTGTCAAGAAGGTGTGCAGACCTGATGTAGGTCAACAAATATCAGGGCATCCTGCACTATCCACATCTTTGTATTCTATGAATTGTTAGGACTTGGAAGGAAGTCAGAAGATTTTATCTAAAGTTACCTGTAGAAATCAAGTAATGCAATTCAAGAACCTTCAAATGCTGTTAACGAGATTTGCAACAAGCTGACATTGAGATAGTTTAGGATTATACATTTCAATCATATTTAGATTCACAAGAAACTCAAAGTACACTACGATAGGAAGTTAGATCAGTAATGGTTTTCCCAGTCATATTCCTTTGATATTGAGTTCCACTGTAGAGGAGAATGCCTTGGTTATCTTCAGGCTCCATTTGGTTACTAGGAAGAGGGGACTATATGAAGGAAACTCAACTTTCTTGCATTTTCTGGTGTTTGCGTAGGAGAAGAGTAGTGGGCCTGTCAGATTGTGCAGGAAAAGAAAAGGCTTTTTCCAATCATAATCCCGCAGATCATTTCTGGCAAAAATAAATGTTTGGGAATAAGGGAAAGTTCTTTAACCCTTTTAAACCATTTTAGCCCATTTCCATGACTTGCATTTCCTATAAAACTAATCAGCATATTAGAAGATCATCAAAAGAAAAAAAGAAACAGTGTATTGGAAAGCAACTTTCTTTTCCTTCTATTTCCTGTACCTTCCTTTCCTACATAACTTTTCCTTGTAACCAAATTTGGCCTTAGTGAATTTCCTTCTACGGAGATTGGCATCATGTGGTTTCTAAACTCGAGAAATATGTAATCGATATGAAAGCAATTCAAGATGATATAAGGAAATGTTTGAGTTGGATGATACCGTTACTCTTATTACCTGTTAAATGATATAACTTTAGATATGGTAAAAACAGAATCACATCATTATAGTTCTTTCTGGATTGCTTTAACATTCTTATTGTATTGCCAACCTATCGGATATATGGGACATGAATGGAATGTTTAGCGCTAACCACAAGTACAAAGCAAACCATTTGGAGAGGGTGCAAGAGGATCCAGCTTTATGTTTTCTGTTTAATAGTCCCTGTGAGAACCTGCCAAGGGATAGAACACCACAAAAGACCATATCAAAAGAAGCAGTAGTAGATGGTGTGGAATACAAATCATTATATAACAAACTTCCAAAATAATACCTTTTGAGAGTTGTAATGTCATGAAGGTACCACTTGGGATGGTGATAAAGACCTAAAGATGTTATCCTTAGATCCTGGGATTGATTCCCGCCTTCATCAAAAAGGAATTTGCCGAACGATTTTGCCTCAATCCTGTTGAGTATACCATGCGTCTGGCCTGTGCGTCCCCTTGGTAGTCACGCTCCTGAGGCAAGTAGGTTAGTGTTGGTGGGGGCGTGAGTGTGTGAATGAGCGTGCATTGGTGTCGTGTAGATGATCTGTACCCAAGAGGGGGAAAAAAGAAAGGAAAGAAAAAAGAGTTGTGATGTCATGCTTATCAGGTTGGGTTAATAAAAGGTACTTTTGTGATCCTTATAACCAACATGTTGAGGAAGGAAAAACAAGTGCATTGAAAGACGTGAATAGATTAATCCAATGGTTTTCAGAGAATCTTGTCTTAAAGGAGGTCTATGTATCGATTTTTTTATTGTTTTCATCACAATCTATATATTTATTTAACAGATTATAGTTTGTACAGCCTCAATGCTCAACTTAGAGCATCTGGATTGTGGACTTCTGAGATGTTATGATTCTTCGGTGCAACATCACGGATTGTTCATAATACATTTCCCTTTAAAAAAATTAGAAATTGTGGGGATTTAAAGTAATACCAACCTGGATGAGAATATAAAATCCTCGTGCATTTGTTGGATTTTCTTTCATTCGTAGTTTAAGTTATTGACATGAATAGCTTCAGCGTTGAACCCCAAAAAAAAGATCATATTATATTGTGTTAGTGATCAAGTAAAATTAAATGTTTAACTGTGCTAATTGCCAAGGCCATGCAAGTAGTAGGAATATTTCCTATATCATGTTTATAAATAAAAAAATGTTGCATTTACATTGTGTTACTCATGGAAAATGGTAGTTTTTTGTTTTTGTTTTTGTTTTTTGTTTTGTTTTTTTTTTTTTTTGCCAAGGCCATGCAAGTAGTAGGAATATTTCCTATATCATGTGTATAAATAAAAAATGTTGCATTTACAATGTATTACTCATGGAAAATGGTAGTTTTTTTTTAATCTTTTTTTTTTTAAATCTAGAAAACACTGGGTAAAAGAACTGTCTAAGGTGGCTGATTATAAATCAAAATTATTATTATTATTATTTTTGGTTGAAACCCCCCAAGGCCAAAAAGCCTTCGAGGCACTCCAACAGTTGGAGGAGGGTTGAGGCGAAGACCCCGACCTGTGCATTAGAAATGAGAAAGAGTTACATTTGGGGGGGGGACATAATGAGCCTTACCCTAGTAGAACACATGATGTAGATATGCACGATGAGGGTGCTTTTATAGACCAAGCATTACAAAACACCTTTTCTAATAAAAAAACTAACTATCAACTCCGAATATAAGGTAACCCACTATAGTCAATACGAAGAGCAGCTTTCTTCTGTTGAGGCAGCTCCTCTCTTCTGTGAAAAGTGGAGTTACTATGAGTTTGGTATTCAAATTTCGCCTAAGAATTCGCACATGCAGTACAAAACTCCTTTTCTACTAAAAAAGACCAACTATCAACTCTGAAGCTCTCGTCTGTTGAGGAAGATCCTCTCTTCTGTGAAAATTGAAATTACTATGAGTTTGGTATTCAAAATTCGCAAGAGAATCCGCACATGCATTTGCTTCTCTAAATATTTGAGTAATTTGAAAGTCAACAATTTCATCAATCTAAAAGGAAATAGACCAATGACATCTAAAGTTACCATTAGCCATTTCTACCACTGTCCTTGAATCTGATTCAATCTCAATGTTACAAAATCCAAAATTTCTCAAGTATTTGATCCCATCAACGAGGGCTCTAGCTTCAGCCACCAGGTTGTTTCTAGTACCGTAGAAATGGGCAAAAGCAAAAATGAAGTTACTTTTATGATCCCTGATAATGCCACCACCGTTGCTATCACCATTAAGCTTACTAGTGCCATCCACATATTATAGGACATAGGGACTCGGCCCATGCACTATATGTTTTGAACTTATTTATATCAAGTAGTACCATTATATGATACTATCTATACACAATATCAATTTTTACTCATTTTAAACTTGATAATAAAGTATAGAATGAAGATCAAGGAGGCATTTGTTTAGAATAGGAATCATCTATTAAGAAAAACTGGACAGGATTGTGAATGATCCAACACAGATCCCATACCCCATACTCAAGTCTTGTCATGTTGATACAGGTACTTTGGGGTTAGTGTTACTCCATGTAATCTAGAATGACGCTATGTTAACTTCAATAGTACATAGGTATTTAGGCACAATGGTCCCCAACATTTCCACTCTAACCATCAATGGTGAAAGAAGACTTCTTAAATTGTTGGATTTTATAGGATTTAAGACTCAGATCATATATCACGACTCAAATTGAAAATTGTAGGTTTCTCTAGGAAAGGGTTCAGATTGTTTGGGCAATTGATTCAATTTGTAGGTTTAAATTGTAAATCATAGGATATTCATAAATATGTTCTGCAATCTTGTTTGATTTTTTTTCATTTTTTTTTTTTTTGATTTGTTCTATGAATTAGATCTGCTTGTGTTGGTATCTATTTTTGATTTTTTTTTTCTTGTTGATTTCTGGCAGAGGCACTATATCCTTAATCACCTACAGTGGATACTTCCAGGAGTACAGTTTAACTATTAGCCACTCAAATGAGTCTTCATGGAGTTTGGAGCGAGAATATAATTTATTAACGGTTGTTTCAGACAATGTTACTGAATGAGAATCAAAATGTTCTTGACTGTGATCATCCAATATTAATGTTAAGTGGATGAGCTTATTAATTATTATTATTAAGATGGAGGAGAATATCCATCTTATGAAAGGTCTTTATATGGGTTCTCCTGTTAGTTTCCCAAACTGATGAAACAATAGCGAGAAAATAAAAGTATAGATGTCAATTCTCCTTAATGCAAGATTTTATGGTACTACATGCCCCACATAGCGTCATGTCTGGTATTGCAGCCAGGAATTTATATTTCATACATACCCAATGTAAATATAAATTTACACAAGTGGGTTGTAAGAGGAAAATATATTCTCTTTTAAGTTTTTTGTTTGAGAGGGGTTCTTTCCTTGGGGATAGTTTTTCATAATAATGAAGATGTCGAGATTCTCAAATGTTAAAACAGTGGAGGACCAGTTAAAGGTTAAGATTTTAGAATATGGTGATCCATGTTTAGATCTCTCTTGCATTAGATCTTGGAGAGAGAGAATAGTTGTTGTATGTTTTCTTTTATTAAGTTGGAAATTTTGTATATTGATATTACGGTTTGTATATAGAATTAGATTATTTATAGTTTATTTTAATTGCTTTCGTTATAGATTACTCTGATAAACTATTACAAGCATGATTGATTTTTAATTGATCATGTCCTGTGTGGTTGCACATGAATGTTGTGGATCAGAATTTGGCAAAATAAGTTTATTAGTCTTGGGTCGTGACATAGGCGCCCAGCCATGTCAGGGTGCTCATCACCATGTCGCGCACCTCGGTAGGCACCCTGACAGGGGTGGGTACTCCTGGAAGGATATTTAACCTGTCAAGACCATTTTGCCCATCTTGTAGGTTCCGAAATGCATAATTCACATGTATGGATTCCTAGCGTAGCATGAGATGACCAAACTGGGAGTCATGTTCAATACGATGCGACAAATTTATGTATAATTGATTAAGTAATTGTTTAATTGTTTGTATGAGTTTTGTAGGTATTGTTCAGAGGGGTGATCTCTGTCCCAAGCGAAGGCCTGTCGAGGGGGTTGGCGGTCATTAAGGTATGGTAGACATGGGCATGGATGTTAGCGGTGGTCGAGCCGAATCTCGACACACCAACTTATGGTTCGACGACGTCAAGCGACTACAAGGTGTACCTCATGAGTTGGTCATTAATGAGTGGACATTAAATTGATTGTTACACTGGCATCAATTCAACCATTACACTTGTTAATGTGATTGTTAACATGTTAATGGGAGGACGTTAATACAAGAGCAGTGACAAATGAAGAGGATGGTAACATTTGTCACCATCTTAGAGATGCTCTTTAATCTATATAAAGCCTAAGAGGCTTAGGCCAAAAGTGAGAAAGAATTAAAGAATTAGCTTAAAGCAAATTTTTGAAAGCAACGAGGTGTTGCTTCTTAATTAAAACAAAAAAAAAATTTTTGATTTTTTTCTCTTTAAAAATTGTTTTAAAATACCTTACCAAACACCGATTTTGCTTTCAAAAGCAAAAAAATACTTCTAAAAATCCATACCAAACACAACCTAAGTGAGAGGAAATACACTATAGTGAAAGGTATATTGTTCCCGACTTAGAAAATCTTTGCGGATATTCTTTGGAGAGTTGAAAAGACATAGACATGACAACTTTTGAGGTGACATCGATCCATTCTTGGGAATCTCCTATTATTGACTCGTAGATTACTTTCCACAGTTTTTCAACCCAATCACCTATTGTCGGTCTGAACAAATATCTTGAGAATGGTTATATATTTTATTTACCTTTTTGCTTTGAAAATTCCGTTTTTCACGGTTTGTCTTCGGAAAGTGTAAGTTTAGTTTTATAAAAGACAATGTGGGATTGCTGTTTTCTTTCTAGAAAAAATTAAAAAAAAAAAAAAAGGAATCATACGCCTTAGATCGGTGAGTGAGAGAGAGAGGAGTTACTCTCTCTTTGTAGAGGGTTCTCCATATCCATAGAGTTGTAGACGAACAATTAGGTTTATAAAAGGCTCAATTCGTATAAAAACTTATATTTGTATAAATACATTGATATTATAATTAATAATTATTATTATATATATTATAATATATTAACATATGTATTTGATATTAATATATAATATAAGATATGAGAATATAGATGTATAATCTCATATAAAAGCCAAGCCTATTCAAGAGCTTTTTTTTGAGCTCAAGCTCAGCTCACAAGCCTAATTATAAAGCTCAAGTTTGGCTCATACGAGCTGAGCCCAAATAAGGTCAAGCTAGCTCGACTCGTTGAGAGACCTAGTTCTCCATGATGAAGATGTAACGTTTATTCATTCTTAAAAGGTCTTTTAGGATATATCTTATAATTGTATGTTTATGGTGTGCTCTCGGGGTTTAAAGTATAATCCTATTTATTCTGAGGATTAGAATGTTTTGTGGAGAGTCTTTGGATAGTGATGTGATGCCTCTTGATGTTTGTGTTTGTTGAAGGTATAATCCTTGTGATAATGGTTGTGAGGCCGTTTTTGAGCTAACACGAAATAAGATATAGGAAAACGGTTGCATCACCCATAAGCCACCCATGTGCAACCCCTGACCATTATAAAAGCTTCATTTAATTCACAAATAAAATAAGACATGAGCATAGTTTAAAATTTCGGAAATTTCAATGATTTCGGAGGCACAAATGAAACCGAAAATTTCAAAATTTCGGATATTTTGGTGAAATTTTAATTGAAAACAATTTTTTGATTACAATAATTGGACGAAATAAGGGTCCGAAATTTGTCAAAATTTTAGATATTTCACCGAAATAAATTCACTTTTTTTTTATTTTAAGTACTTTAATATAGACTTAATTTTAGCCAATTTCTTTCTTTTTTTCTTTTTTTAATAAGTACTAAATAATAACTTCTAAAATATAAATAATAAA